>JBBPOS010000014.1:0-157944 GCA_038091575.1 Leccinum subgranulosum | reverse complement strand
CGTATGCAGACTGTGTGCTCGCTGGGTGGCTCACCTGGTTCAAAGCCACCAACGCTATCTGGAAGGACATCGCGACATGGCACAATGGGCGATGGGCAACCTACCTTGAGAACGTGGAAAAAGCTGGTTATGCTACTGTGAAGTTGTGAGCTGAGACGTTGGTGGCAAGGTTCAAGTGGATAATGGACGATTTGTATGAATAGCGCTGCGTAAGTATCAAGTTATCAACTACCACCACATTTTGATGTGCTGCTTACAGATTGCCAAAAACATTCCATCAAATGGATGACGTTTGAGAAGTCGACAACAAACAAAATGAATCGTGACAAATGTGAAAAGTATGGTGCGTGTGGGTGGGAGACGATAGAAATCGCCGGATAAGATAATCTCGGCCTCTTGGTTCTGACACCCGACCACATCGCATCTGTACAGCTCAATCAACCTGAGCGTTTTGCTTTTAGTGGAAATTAGGCGTGACGAAAAGATCAGAGAAGCACTCTCAACTGCTTTAAGCTTACCAATGGACATGGATATGGTTATTCAGATTTGGCCTCTGAGAACTCGAGAATGTTTCTTGTCTGACAACCAGCCCGGGACGATGTTAAAAAAAGCAGGGAGGCAGGGAGATGTATGATCACCCCATGTATAAAAGCCGGGGCTCATCTCCGTCCCGCACATCCCGCATCGCACAATGGCCTCTCCAATTATCTTCTATGTATGCAGTACGGTTCCATGTGATGCGCGATGATCGGGACTGTAAATGAAACGTAAAATTGATTGAGCGCACTGAGTAAGTGCAGGGTGACGATACAACGGAAATCGCCGGATAAGATCATCGTGGAGACGTCAGCTTTCCCTCTCGAGGACGCTTCTGTTGCATGTCTGACAAACCAGCCCAGGGACGCTATTGAGAAAAAGGGCACGGAGATACTGGGGAGACGGGGAAATGTATAATCAACCCGATCCCCGATGTTGAAAGATGTTTAAAAGCCGGGCCTCATTCGTATTCCAGACACATTGCATTGCACGATGGCGTCTCCGATCATCTTTTACGATATCCCCAGTCAGCTCGAAAATATTGTATGGTCGCCGAACACGTGGAAGACGAGGTGAGGCCCTCCGTTTCTTCAGGAATATAGACCGTCTGAGCGCAGCTTTCAAGGTACGCGCTGAACATCAAAGGCGTACCGTACAAGACCGAGTGGGTCGAATACCCAGACATCGAGGGCAAGGCCAAGGAGATCGGTGCGCTTCCCACGAGAACCAAGGGTGATGGCACGCCATTATACACCCTCCCCATCATCAAAGATCCCAACACTGGCAAGGTCGTCTCTGATTCGTTCCTCATCGCCGAATATCTCGATGCCACCTACCCCGACCTCCCGACCCTCTTCCCCGCTGGCACCAAACCGCTCGTCGCAGCCTTTGAGGGTGGTATCCTTGATGCCATCAGTGTGGTCTTTCTGGTGCAAATCGCTGCCACTTTTTCCATCATGACGCCTTACAGCCAGGAGTACTTCAGGAGGACCAGGGAGGCTACGTTTGGCAAGAAGATCGAAGAGTTTGCGCCGGCGAGCGAGCGGGACGCCAGTGTGGCCAAGGCAAAGGAGGGATTCGCTAAGTTGGACCAATGGTTAGCGAAGAGCGAGGGCAAGTTTGTGCTCGGCAACACGGTCTCGTATGCAGACTGTGTGCTCGCTGGGTGGCTCACCTGGTTCAAAGCCACCAACGCTATCTGGAAGGACATCGCGACATGGCACAATGGGCGATGGGCAACCTACCTTGAGAACGTGGAAAAAGCTGGCTATGCTACTGTGAAGTTGTGAAGTGAAACGTTGATGGCAAGGTTCAAGTAGATGACGCCGGTCGATTTGTATGAATAGCGCTGCGTAATTATCAAGTTATCAACTACCACCACATTTAAGTTGACTGGGCTGTGAGTACACTGAGTACTGTACTAAGTGCAGGTGTGTATAGTGACGGCGGGATACAACGGAAATCAATCGCCGGATAAGATCATCGTGGAGACCTTCTTTCTGACGAACCAGCCCAGGGATAGGCTGTTGAGAAAAAGGGCACGGAGGTACTAGGGGGAGACGGGGAGCGCCGATGTATAATCACCCCCGGGCCGATGTTGAAAGATGATACTATTTACTAAAAGCCGCCGGGGCCTTCGTTCGTTTTCCAGACATCCTGCATTGCACGATGGCGTCTCCGATCATCTTTTACGATATCCCCAGTCAGCTCGAAAATATTGTATGGTCGCCGAACACATGGAAGACGAGGTGAGAGCCTCGTCTTTTCTGGAATATAAATATGGACCTGTCTGAGCGCAGCTTTCAAGGTACGCGCTGAACATCAAGGGCGTCCCGTACAAGACCGAGTGGGTCGAATTCCCAGACATCGAGGCCAAGGCCAGGGAGATCGGTGCGCCTCCCACGAGAACCAATGGAAATGGCAGGTCAGAATACACCCTCCCCATCATCAAAGACCCCAACACTGGCAAGATCGTCTCCGACTCGTTCCTCATCGCCGAATATCTCGATGCCACCCACCCTGACCGACCGACCCTTTTCCCCGCTGGCGCCATACCGTTCGTCGCAGCCTTTGAGGGCAATGTCATTCATGCTATCAACATGGTCTTTATGGTGCAAATGGCTGCCACTTTTTCCATCCTGAATCCTTCCAGCCAGGAGTATTAAAGGAGGACCAGGGAGGCTCTCTTTTGCAAGAAGATCGAAGAGTTTGCGCCGGAGAGCTGGCGGGATGCCAGTTTGGCCAAGGCAAAGGAGGAGTTCGCTAAGTTGGACCAATGGCTGGCGGAGACGAGCGAGGGCAAGTTTGTGCTCGGCAACACGGTCTCGTATGCAGACTGTGTGCTCGCTGGGTGGCTCAGCTGGTGCAAGGCTACCAACGCTATCTGGAAGGACATCGCAACACGGCACAATGGGCGATGGGCAACCCACCTTGAGAACGTGGAAAAAGATAGCTATGCTACTGTGAATTGAACTGAGACGTTGATGGCAATGTTCAAGTAGATGATGGTCGATTTGTATGAATAGGTTGTCAAAAACATTCCACCGAATGAATGACGTTGGAGAAGTTGACAACAAACAAAATGAAACATGACATGCATGACAAATGGTGCGTGCGTGTGGGAGACGATAGAAATTGCCGGATAACGTCGTGGAGACATCGGCCTTCTTCTGGTTCTGATACCCGATCACAGGTCGCATTTCAAACTCTACATGTACAGCTCATAGTCAGCGTTTTTCATTTTAGTGGAAATTAGGCGTGACGAACAGATCAGAAGCACTTTCAACTGCTTTAAACTTACCAATGGATATGTTGAATGTTCTTCAAACTTGGCCTCTGAGAATATCTCCTCGGAATTCCCTCGAGAATGCTTCTTGTCTGACAAACCAGCCCAGGAGGATGTTAAAAAAAGGCAGGCCTGGAGGCAGGGAGATGTATAATCACCCCAACGTTGTATAAAAGCCGGGCCTCGTCTCCATCCCACACATCCCACATCCCACAATGGCCTCTCCAATCATCTTCTACGACATCCCCAGTTCGCTCGAAATCAATGCATGGTCGCCCAACACATGGAAGGCGAGGTGAGACCCCCTCCGTCTCTTCAGGAATACCAAATTCCGTCTGAGCGCATGCTTTCCCAAGACTCGCACTGAACATCAAGGGCGTGCCGTACAAGACCCAATGGGTCGAATACCCAGACATCGAGGCCTTGGCCAAGAAGATCGGTGCGCCTGCCACGGGAACCAAGGGTGATGGCACGCCATTATACACCCTCCCCATCATCAACGATCCCAACACCGGCAAGGTCGTCGCCGACTCGTTCCTCATCGCTGAATATCTCGATGCCACTTACCCCAAGGGAACGACCCTCTTCCCTGCTGGCAGCAAGCCCCTCGTCGCAGCCTTTGAGAGTGGTATCGTTGGTGCCCTCGGCGGGGTGCTGATGTTGCAACTCGCCGTCAGCTGTTACATCCTGAACCCTTCCAGCCAGGAATATTTCAGGAGGACCAGGGAAGCCGCGTTTGGCAAGAAAATCGAAGAGTTTTCGCCGGCGAGCCAGCGGGACGCCGATGTGACCAAAGGAAAGGAGGGTTTCGCCAAGGTGGACGAATGGTTGGCGAAGAGCGAGGGAAAGTTCGTGCTCGGCAACACCGCTTCGTATGCAGACGGCGTGCTCGCTGGCTGGCTCAAATGGTTCAAGGTCACCAATGCTATCTGGAAAGACGTCGCGACGTGGCAAGATGGACGATGGGCAGCTTACCTTGAGAACGTGGAAAAGGCTGGCTATGCTACTGTGAACTGAGAACGTTGGATGACAAGGTTCAAAAGTAGACGATGGTTGATTGTATGAGTAGCTTTGTAGCTATCGCGTTACCAACAACAACCACGTTTTTTCACTCGTGAAGGTCGTCAAAAGCAGTCCACCAAATGCAAACAAAACAAAATGGGCCTGGCCGGGAATTGAACCCGGGACCTCCTCGATTCAGGAAACCCTAACAAGGAATCATACTACTAGACCACCAGGCCGACATTTTCGTAATCCAAAGCAACAGTAGTCACCTGCAAGTTACCAATTTGGACATTCTTCTCAGAGTCAGAGTCGTAAAACGAGCGCGTAACACTAACAAATGGATAGTCCAACAGTACTGGGCTTATCTAAACCGGAAGATGTTCCGCAGCGGAACTGACAGTCGATTCTTCGTAGGACCCTCGATCCCTCTCCGTACATCCGTCTCAGCAGTGTACAACCCCTTCTGTTTCACCTGAGCCTGAGCGACCGAAACCGGGTAGGCGTTCTCCTTCAGATGCGCGATTCGACAAGGACGTTCGACAGGGGCCGTTGCCGAAGTCGGCTTGGAAGACGCTGGTGCGGGATGTGCGACCTCAAGTTTTCCGTCCGCCTTGGTCCGCTTGGGAGGTAATCGGGGTCTGGGAGCGGGTTTCTTTTCTTGAAGATTCCTCTCGAGCACAGGCACTTCCTTGACAGCGACCGGAACACTCGATCGTTTGGCTGTGGTCGGTATGGGGGTGCGTGGTCGCTCAGACGAAATGCTTGAAGGTGGCGGCGATGGACAATCTGAGGAAGCTTGGGCAAGGGGAACAAAGTGCGAATCATGATTCTCGAGTTCCTGGATGATCGTTTCCTCGAAGCGTACGCTTTTGACCTTCTTCAGGATACCCCTTACGTGTGGAGGCGTCAAGGGACTGACGAGAGCGGGTCGAGGTGGTAATGGGACCATTGGAGGGGCATAAGACCTCTCGGTTGGTTGAGGACGAGGTATGGACTCGAGGCGAGCAGTAGAGCTAGGACGATTCGTAGGCGTCGAGGATCCATCGGGAAGGAAAATACTTGTGTCGATAATGATCTCCCCAGCATATTGACTGTCGGTTAATCCCGGGAAGTCGTCAGCAAAGGTAGCAAGTCCCCGAGCAAATGCCCATTCGTCGACACTGAGCGAGGTTTGGATGGTCTCGGGCTGAGGACGCAGCGGCTCCTGGGTACAAGTCGAATCACCACTTCCAAGCGCAGCGCATTTGGATCTGAGGTCAAGGAGCATGCTCTCGTGATCCGTAAAGGCTGGGACCGAGGACGTATCGAATCGAGGCGACAAATCAGCCGGAGAACCTAGAAAGGCAGTCGGCATGTCTGGGTATTCCAGTCGTTCGATAACACTCCCTTCCAACTTCAAACCACTCAACGACTTTCCGCGGCGAGCTGCGAGGGGGGCGCTAAGTTTGACTTTCGTAATCCCAGCCGGAGGTTCAGGGGGAAGTAATTCTGGCGGCGAAGATGTTCGTGGAGCCCTTATGGTACGGTGAGAGGTCTGCGAAGTCTTTGACTCCCCGCGGAACATGCCCGAGCCAACGTCCACGGACTTGACAGGAACATGTGGGGTCGACGTGTGGGGGTTCGTTGAAATCGAGGCAGTGGATGCATCGGAATCTTTAGAGTGAGAGGCCTGATCAGCGAGACCCGAGGACCTGTCCGTATCAGTGACGAGCGAGTGTTCTGAAGCGACTTTGGCCTTTGGAGCTGGGAATATGCAACCTTCCGCAATCCACTCCCTTTCCGAAGTAAGCTTCTCGCATGCCCACGGAATATGATTGGGGGGATTGTCTGGAGTCAGCGTGTCCTACAATCCTGGTAAGCGCATGCGGATATATTACGACCGTACCGCTCACGATCCACCTCTGCACGTATAGCTGTTCCTTTAGCATCAACTTCATGCGAGGTAACGTCGGAGCTGATAGAAGAGGACAAGAGTCTTCTTCGTCCCGAGAGAAGTTACCCAACTCGGGGACTTCTGAACGCAAGCGAAAGAGGAGTCGGTTCCGATGAGGGTGTAGGATAAAAAGCGGCGGCTGGCGTCCCAGGGGAAAGGGAGGGATATCCTTCAACTGACCATCTTCCAAGTATAGAACATCATCATCGAACGCAAGGTCTTGGGCCAGTAAATTAGGCGGCAGCTTGACCCGGCTCAAGATGTCTCGTATATCAAGGGTACCTGATGGAGACAAGGTACGGGAAGAACCATCCAGTAGATGAACGCGTATGCAGGGTACCGATTGGCGAGAGAGCATGACAGTTGGCGGAAAAGCTTCAGAACAAAAGAGAAAGTCAGAGAAAGTCAGAACAAGGGGAGGCTAACAAGAGTGGATTGAACAATAGTGGCTGACGGGTGAAATGGAGGAGGCTGACCGACTTGCGCTGCTGACAGGGGTCTGAGCACTTTGGAATGAAATTCGGCTATGATACAAGTTCAAGTCAGAAATATGAAGACGATCCGGATACATGTGTGACATACAGAAACATACATTCGTGATGCGCTCTTAGGGCGATACATTAAACTTTCAGCCAAGGCAAACGCATTCTCTTTCCGTGACGCAACGCGTTCTCAACAGGGACATGGCTCGAGGGAATGGATACAGCGGTAGTATTGGATCTGGAGCGCTGGAACAAAGTCCTGAAGGAGGTCTTGCCAAAGGGAGGAGAGAAAAGTGGTGAAGTGTGCGGAGGAGCAGAACGACGCTCAAGAAAACGCCGGTGGTAAGGGATATCGTGTGTTGTGTCCGGAGAACGGGCATAGCGGGAGGGGATGCTGGAATAACCAGAGACCGGGTATGCGACGGGAGAGTTGGAACTACCGACGAGGAACTCTGGAGTATTGCACTATACGAAGGGTCTGAGAAGCGAAAAGGGTGTAAAATACCAGACATACATTGGGCGCATATATGAAACCCTCTTGCGAGATGGAACCACTTGACTCCTGGATGATTTAAGAAACGAACAAAGGATAAAAGGCAGTGCATACGACAGTGGCACACCCGTTATTAGGCGGGGTAGCGGGGTTTTTCCCTTTGTGGGGAAACGGACGGATCGATCGAACACGGGATCCCAGAGAAGCAGCTCTAACCCAGGTAGCCAAGTCGTCCAACTGCTGGACTACATCCTGCATGTCCTCCGGAAGACCAAGTGGAGAGCTATCCATGCAGTCGTGCTCTTGGTGGTTGACGATGACGTGAGTGAACACGTGCTGTCCGCCCACGTCTGCTGGAACGAGGGCAAAGGTCATTCCGGAGCGTTTAGATCCATATGTTGTAGACGCTGGGGGACTAATCGGCGGGGTTGGGGAACGACAGGGTTGGATTGACCTGAGAGGGGGTCGAGTGCGATGCATGTCGAGAGAGAAGAGTCATCGCGTTGGTAGTAAGTAGAAGTAGTTAGTTAGAAGTAGAAGGTCAGCCACCAAATTACATACATATTCGTTTCCGTCCATGTCCCCCAACAATCGCACTACGCTCGCGTCCCCTCCTGCTAACGGATCACCATCAAAGTCTCCGGGACTCGTACCCACCAACAATGTCACCACCAAAGACGGCGTCACAGTTCGTGCGCGCATCGACCCCACCCTCACAGTCGAGGACGTCGTCCGCCAGCTTTGCGTCAATCTCAAGGTCACCGGACCCTCGACTGACTTTGCACTGAGAGACCGCGACACCGAAGAACTCGTCACAAACGATAATCTCAGAAAGAAGATAAAAAACAAGGTCCATCTAAGGTCCGTCTTCTCCCCTCGTTCGTGCTCGATCCCTGCTAAACTCCCTCTACCCCAGGCTAGTCAGCGCTCCTCACATCGAGGCAGAAGACATGATTCAGAGACTCACTTTTCGAGACGAAAAGACTCTCAAACTCTCCCTCTTCTCCTTGCAAAAATTGATCAAAGTCGGTCTCTCGTTCTCTCTATTCACCAGCCCGACCAACCCGCGTCTAGGAAGAAATGTTTGCTCAAGAGTTTCTCAATCGCGATGGCCTCCAAGCCCTCGTCGACGTCATCTACACCGAACATGGAAACACCCTTGCAGTACGTCTCATCCACTCCCCTTCTCCTCATAGTCCTCAGCCGATCTTCAAACAAGTATGCACTTACAGCCGTCCAAAACCTGATGGACCTTGATTACGGTTGGTCAACCCTCAACGACGAGTTCATTTTCAAAATCGTCCAGGTACTCGCATCACCTGCCTCCCTCATCAATGTCTGTCGTCCTGCGACATCGATCCTAAAGAAGCTTGTCGAAGCTAACCCTATGAACGCACCCGGTCCTATCATGGCTAGTTCTAGTAGAAGCCCTCCCCAGCCACCCCCAGACTCCGTATATAGGTTCGGATTTCAGTGTGTCTTCGACCAGATGCAAAAAGGCAGGGGCTCTTTGGAGACCGTCATCAACCGCCTCGCAAGCGCTGATACTGCCATGGCATTAAACAGGTACGCATCGTCCTTGCGTGTTACACCGCATCCATTCACTCATCAGTCTTCCAGCTTGATGCTCATAAACTCCCTCTTGTCCCACGTCGACGACGCTAGATGGGATGAATTTGTTACCGAACTCGAACATCTCAATGTCCGAAAGGCTGTCATCGTAGGTCAAAATTGTCCTCACAGTGACTCACCGGCTCAAAGATGCCTCTAGCGTCTCATGTCGTCCCATGTCTTTGAGGATCTGTCGTCTTCTATTTTGGACTTTCAAGCAAACATCACCCGAGTAACGTACCGCAAGAAAACTACATTGGTAGAGCCCCAGGCAGAACCAGCACACGACTCCCTATTACAGTACGTTTGGGACAGCAGCAAACTTCACGAAGAGGTCGACCCAGACGGCCAAGTAGTCAAATGGACCAAGCTTGGATTCTCCACCGAGAATATTATTGAAGAATTCCAGGAAGTCGGCCTTCTCGGCCTTGAATGCCTGTTCAACTTTGTCCAAAACGACCCAGAGTTTTTTTCCAAGGTATTATGTATGCGGTGGATTGTCTCATAATTTTCGCTGATATCAAAACCAGGTTGTTCTTGAGCAACTAAGTCGACCCAAGGAGCGCCGTTGTGCGATAGCCACGGCGTCCAACGAGATCGTCGAGCTTCTTTCCGAACATTGGGCTATCTTTGCACCAGCATGTGGATCCATATTTTTTGCTTGGTTTTCTCAAAATTCTGATAGACCCTCTAGATTCGACACCAACCACTTTTCAGCCCTTCTTTCTTAATTTCTACAAAGTGCACACGCTAGCCATGCACTTCTTTTTGCGCATGTGGAGCGAAAGTGGATCTGCCGGTGATGATTTTGGTCGGATTGTTGCGCTGACTCGCAGCCAGTGGGTTTATCGACTCCTCATTTGATACATCCGTTGACATGTCATCGCCGTCAAAAAGGATCAAAGTAGCGCTACAACGGGAGACTGCGAAACCTTGGCATATACTTGAACAAGACTTTTTGGAATGCGAGTACCGCGCAGTCCGAGACCATCAAATGCAAGAGCTCGAGGCTGAGGACGACTTGTTGAGCAAGGTACCAGTCCGGTGCGTACGGTCCCCTGCACGCTCGGGGAGCTGCGCTCATGTCAAACAGAAACTTGAAGGAAAAGCTTATGAGAGAGTCTGCAGAATTTGTTCGCCAACAACGGATACAGTGCCTATTGCAAGGTGCCTGGTTCATCAACGGCGTTCCGCCAGCACAATCAGTCAAACGACCCAGTGCACCTTGGAGGTTTATTCGATTGGTAGGAAACCTCTCGTTCTTGACCACCTTGTCCCGTACTCACATAGGCTTCTAGGACAGCGGCTACAAGTGTCTACACTACGTCGACAGTCCCGCCAAGTTTGAAGTTCGAAGCGGACTGGAAGACCTTCCAGATCGCATCGAAATCGCCGCAATCAGCCAAATTTCGACCGGTTCATGTACTCCCCCTTCGAGCGGTCTGCATAACCACGTCGATCTTCCTAACACCCTCACTCCGTCGCCGCTTTCTTTTTCCCTGTTGACCGCAAACGAAGGATCGTTGGCGGATCAAATTGCCACTGATCAGTCGACATGGGCAGATTGGACGGACGGCTTGAACATGCTCCGGCGAGACAGTGGACACGTCACATCCGACGAGACTGCCGGATACATAAAAGCGCTCACCGAGATCGGTCTGAAAATCAAACTTCTCGGTACGCATTTTGCCTCGTTTGTGATCCTCGAAGTTGACGTGACTCCATCGCAGACCTTACGGGCGAAAAAGTCGATATACCTAGTGGACTGGTGGCTGGTCCTCCTCCATCCAACACGGACTTTTTCTTTTCTGACCTACTCTGATTTAACGGCTCATTGTAATCTTTGCAACGACGACGGATTGTACGTGACTTACATAATGTCGTAGGAGTATAAGTTAAGGCGCTCGTAGAATGTACACGATCCCGAACGCCTCACGGGGAAAATTATAAGTATCGGAAGACGACGTTTGTGTAAAATGTATGCAGTTGATGCAGTGGTGGGTGATACAAAAGATCTAGCAGTTGATGCAATGAATACAAGGGGGATGGATATCGTGAGATTGATGATGTACTACGGGGGTTGAACCCGTAATGTAATGAGTGTCGTGAGTTTCCTCATTCCGGGAAATGAAAACCAGGTTCGCTGAGTGCAAGGGAAATGACCAAGGAGGCGAGGAAAAAAAAAGGACAATCAGGGGCCACAGTTAGTTTACGAGGCCGTTCGTCGTCGCCGCGCCGTTCTGCTGTGGGTGCCAAGCTGCGTACTGCTCGCCAGCCTTGAAAAAGGGTGCAAATATCGCTTCTGGTGCCTTGAAGTCGTTATGAACCACGTTGACCAGGTAAGAGTTGTTCACGGTATCCACGATGAGCTTGCGCGACGGTGAACCAGCATCGTACACGTAGGCCCACTTCAAGCCCAGCTCGTAAGCCTCGTCCTGAGGATCTCACGTCAGTTTAAATGAACACATCATGAGTCGAGTCGAGTTCCCACCTTCCACGCCATGAAACTGATGGCCTCGACGATGGTGGGTTGGATGATCTCTTTGTTGGGGAAGACGCCCCAGGTGACGGCATTGGGTCCATCTGAGTGGGTGTTTGTCCGTAGGTCGCCCTGCTTGTTGATGACATAGTACGTGATGTTCGGGTCGCGCTCGATATGAGATATGAGCAACTCTAACAAGTCACCATGTACGAAGAATTCGAGGTACGCCTAAATCCACCGAACGTTAACAGGCCTGCTATGTAATATACGACCAAGAGCATGCTGACCTTTTGGTAAACGTAACCGTTGCTTGGGCCCCAGCCAAATTTGGGATCATCGCTCCTTGCACCGTTGACGGCAGGTTGGGAGTTGATAGTCAAGAAGCCGAGCCTGTTTATCTTTGATAGGTCTGAAGCGATAACGGCGGTCTCTGATGATGCCGGTTGATCTGACCAAGGAAGGGCAGTGAGCTGCTTCTCGCAAAACCGAGCGAAGAGGTCAGTGATGGCGGCAAAGGACGTGGGCTCGCCCCAAAGTTTCAGGGCTTCTTCTTTCTGTGTGGTGAGAAGTATCTCAGCAGTGGTCTAAAAGGGGTGCGCACAACTCACGCACCGTTTGCTTCAGCGAGACACCATACCCATCTAGTTCACCGTATGCAGGACTCCGAGCATCACCAAACCGTCCGTTAGGGAACTCGTCCCAGTTCTCAGTTCGCGACAAGTAAGACTTGGCCCGGTTTGCCCAGAATATCGGACGAATGTTCTCTTGTCGGCGATTTGGTGTGAGTGACTATGAACAGGCCCGAATTAGAATCGACTGCGCAGTAGGGTTAAGTTATACCTGTCTCCATGGGAGCGGCTTGATGGTCTCGATCCGCGGAACCAAGTTAAGTTCCTCGAGCAGCATCTTGGTACCCCTTTCCAAGTTCATGGTATAGAAGTGAAGGCCTTTGATACCGAGATCCGCACTGAGGATTTTGCGGCACATGTCTGCAACCAACTTTGTACCTATCTCCCTGACCTTCTCGTCATTGCTCTTGTAGGGTTCCAAAGCATCCATATAGGACTGTGGAATTGTGGTCTTGGAGAGGTTTGTTGCCTTCAAGAAGCCATTCCAAGTCTGGATAGGAGCAATGCCAGGAACGATTGGAACTGTTATTCCAGCTGCTCTGACAGCCTTGACCCAGTCAATAAAGACATCAACGTCATAGAACATTTGTGTGAAGATGAAATCGACGCCCTGCTCGACCTTGTCCTTGAGATATTTCATCTCGAGGTCGCGCTCGTCTGGCGGGAGAAGCTGATTCTGTGGGAAGCCAGCCACTGCTATGTCAAAGTAGTCGCCGTAATCCTTGTGGATATGTTTGACGAGGTCGATTCCATGGACGAAACCATCTTCGACAGCTTCCCATTCATCTTTGCCCGCAGGAGGGTCACCGCGGAGGGCAAGGACGTTACGACATCCATGTTGCTTTGCTTCCTACATCGTTGCTCTGAGTTACGAGGAATGACTTGTTGGAAATGACGTACTCGGAGGGCGATGTCGACCTTTTCCTCTGGCATGTTGGTGCATGTCAAGTGCATGCAAGTCTCGAGGCCAAGGAGGCCCTGACAGGTCTTCACCATCTCTGATGTGAGATCAGACGTCCGACCACCGGCGTTCCTGAGGCAAAGTCAGGACGCCGGCGAAATGGACGGAAAAGGAGACTAACCAAGTGATGTCAATGAATTCGGGGCCCAGTGCCCGCATGCGCTCTATACGATCGAGCAAGTTTTGGAGGCCCTAAGAAAGATAAAGCATGAGTTATCGAGAGATGGCGAGACAATGCAGACCTGGGCTGTCCGGGGAGGGAAGTACTCGAAAGACCACCATATCTTGCCCTCTTTGGTGGACTTTTCGATCTTTTTGCTGATTTTCATGATGGGAGAAGAGAAAGAAGGAAGGGTCGTGGGGGAATGAAGAAACCACAAAGGCGAGTGGGTACTTTCTCGTGTGATGGTTTCATACACAGTTTACACCACGTGACCTACATCCCCGGTAGTATGCTAATACATATCTCATCCGCCGTACACAAGGTAGACAACACAGGTCGCGACGATCATGACTGTCACCCCCACCATGATAGGGAAGTGTACCCTGCGAGTTTGTGGCATGAGGCCGCACCGTTGCCAATGATCAAGACAAAGTGTTTCACCTCGATACAGCAAAAAAGGCTCTCACTCTCCGCAGGTCTTTCACTCCGCTGTGGTACTCCCAAACGGCGGCGGCGATAGTGGCCAAAGCAGCAACAAGCTCCAGGATTGCCACGGGCAAGCTGGCTTTACCAAGAGTCTCTTCCCTGTTAGGAGTAGAACTTGAGGGACCTTGGAGTCGTGTTCCGAGTAAAGTGGACGACAATAGGAGCAACAGCAAAAAGACCAGCTTGAGGTGCGCCAAAAAATTGCGCTCCAACATGCAAAAGTCTCGTACTGTACTTCCCAAGACTTCCAGAGAGAGGGACATTGCAAAACAGTGTTTTTATTTCAGCACGTGACACAACGCGTTGTTTGTCCGTTGTTTGGTAGTAGTTGAAGGTTTCGTGATCGATCATCTTCTCTTTCTCTCTCAACGATATTACGCTCATTAACGTCTGAGACTTACGATTTGACACGACTACAATGCATTTATTCAAAAAATTCTTCTCGATCGGTAGCAGGAAATCCAAGAAGCGGTCGGCAGTGGATACTCACGAACACCACGAACCGTCCCAGGTCGAAGATACAGAGGCAGCGGTCAACCGCCTTCTGCGCTCCTCATCCGGTCGATTTCCATCAGAAACGCAGGCTGGGCTTAGTTCTCTGCCACCACTCCGTAAGTTCATCGGTACTCATCCTTACTCATCCGATTCTCACTTCATCTAGCGTACTCCATTGACACGGCTATTCCTCTTCCAAAGTCATCGTCTACGAGCGTAGCTAGTGTCTCTGCTCGTAGCACATATTCCGTGACCATCCATGGCCGGACAGTTCACAGTCGTACCGAGTTTCCGAATGCATACCCTCCAATGGATCCGACCTTCACCCCAAAACGGTCGGTCGCGGACTCGGCCCGCCAGCGCTCCAAGAGTGTGCCCATCACACCGCGAGACAATAGTCGCCTCCTGTTGCTCCGTCAGGACCCTTCGGTAGCGAGCCTTTTAGTGCATTACGACGATGAAGGTCACCTCAATTCTGCTCTCTTCTCAAACACCCCTTCACCACAGAAGGAGGGGTATGTCCAAAGACATCGCACTGGATCGACTTTGCGACAATTGCTTGGACATCCGTGTTCACCACACATGAGAAACACAAGCATGGAGGGGGATATATCCTGGGCAGAAAAGTTCCTTGGGTAGGTGTCTAATGTATATTATTATTTCATCGGTACTGATGAGACACTTAGTGAGATTGATGATAATTCTTCACAATCTTCCCTTGGCCCCCAGACCCCCGCCGACACACATTTTACCCTCTTTGATTCCATCGATGACAGAGCTGCGCTCCCCATCGAATGCGACACACCAGCCACCAATCAGTTGACCTTTTCTTCACTCGAAGTCGAGCTCAGCGCTTCCGTTGACTTCGCGCAACTTCAAACATCCAACTCGTCACAGGGGAACTCCACAACACCCCAACGAGCCTCCCAGATATTTGGTTTCCTTGGGGATAAGAAGAAGGCTTACCATAGTCCGGCTTCTAGGCTTCCTCAGCTCAAGACGACTACTCCCAACTATCGACGCTTTTCGGCCGAATCATTCATTAGCGACAAACAAGTTCACTGTCCTCCCCCCCGTCCCAGCAGTATCAATATCCCCCAACCTACTTCACCTACCACTCGGCGACGTTGTTCTCCTTCCTCCGATGCAAGCAGGTCTCCTCCCTCGTCTCCAATCGCTGCGGTATTCTTATCGCCACAGCCCGAAGACGAGGAGGAAACGTTCTCTCAAACTGTTGTTTCCCAACATACTGGACAAAGCAGTGGAGGCCCACGTGGGCCTCGGCCGCCATCCAGGATACCATCGCGACAGAGAGCGGGGCCATCACCAGTTCTGAGTGCTCTTGACGACTCTCACCTTGCAACGGAACGGCATCCGAGTATAGGGCCCGTCTCGGGTTTTAAGTCAAACACTGATATCAAATACACTGCTGGCGTCGATGCCCGGCCTCGTGAGATGCATTCTCAGATACCCAAGTTGAGATCTGCATCGGGTTCCTCAAGTATATCCGCGGAGTCGAGGCACGAACCTACCACCTGTTCTCCATCTCAACACCCACCTTCATTACAACCTGGGGTTCTGCTAAGACCTAGGTCGACAGAGATTGAGGTTCCAGCAGGCCTTGGGTTCCATAGCAAGGAGAATGACGTGCAGTCTCGCCTCCCTCAACTCATCACGCCAGTTCGACCGCTCTCACATTACCTGCAAGACCTAGCCTCTTCGGCATCGTCTTCAGAGCTATCGCCTGTTGCGAAACAAATGATGGCCAATTTGAGACAACAAAGAACGCATGCCCGCCAGCGGGAAAGGGAGGCAGGGAGACTGGGTAGCAGTCAGAGTAGGATTCGATACTGAGTTTGGTAGTTGCATGCATTTTCCTTTCTTATCTCTTCTCGCTGTTTTGCTTTGACTCTTAATGGAGTTAATTCGCGATGTATTCAAGTCCGTCTGCACTCGTTCTGTTCTGTCGTTTGCTCTGTGAGACGATTGTTTTTCTATAGAAATTATTTAAGAATCTCACTATTCGCTCCCTGAATTAATGATTGACTTGAAATATACTAGTTCCGGACCGAAGGGGAATAGGGTGACAACGTGGTGGCAAACAAGTGGTTTATCAGAACTAGCTCAAACCAGTGTGTGTGGCACTCCTTCTTCGACTCACACTCCCACCAAGTTATATCTGTCATACACAGATTCGTGTTACTAGCATTTTCCAACACTCTCCTTTGGTTCAAGTCAAGGTCGTACGACAGAATGTCACCCTATGGCGCTGTAGAGACCTCTGAGGCTCTCACGGGGTATAATCAAACAGAAGACAATGAGAGCTCTACTCTGCTTGGGATGGAAGCCCTCCCGGGACCAAATGAAGGTCCTGCAACCATCGTCAGTTCTGTCAGCAACCTCTCTAATACGATCATCGGGAGCGGTGCGTCATTTCCCGCTTCTTTGGTTGCGTGGTCAGAGATTGAAGTATGGTTCCCAATTCCTAGGTATGCTCACATTTCCTCTGGTCAGTTCTTCGTTTCCTGCGCACTCCAAGATACGTACTGATCGCCTGTTGTAGGCCATGGCTTCCGCGGGCATTATTCCAGGAATAATCACATGCGCACTTTCTGGTGCAATTGGTAGCTTTGGCCTGTACCTACTCACTCGTTGTGCGCGTTCGACCCCGCATCGACGAAGTTCGTTCTTTGCTGTCTCTCAGATCACATTCCCTCAGGCCGCTATTTTCTTCGATACCGCCATAGCCATCAAGTGTTTTGGCGTTTGCGTCAGGTAGGTATTCACACGGAGTGTATGCAAGGAGTTCATCGATTTTTTTCTAGTTATCTTATCGTCATCAAGTCACTGATACCCAATGTTGTTCAATCCATATACCATGATTTGACTTCGCCGGACACGAATCCCCCTGAATGGGCCTTGTCTAGTCACAACTGGCTCATCCTCGTCATGTTGATACTGGTACCCCTTTCGTTCTTTCGCAAGCTAGACCATCTTAGACACACAAGTTACGTTGCATTGTTTTCCGTCGGTGAGTCACACCGTTTCTATTTATCATTGTTCCTCAAAGTAACCCTTGTCAGTATACTTGGTCATCATTGTCATTACATGTTACTTCAGACCGCTGAAAGGTGCTACGCCAGCGGGAAAGGTTCATTTGATCCGTTTCTCGCCCAACTTTTTGAGCACTTTCCCTGTGCAAGTGCTTGCGTTTACGTGCGCACATAATGTAAGGCACAGTAGTTGATTTTGCTGCAGCCTGAGTGTTGACGGCAACTCAGATATTCACCATTTACAATGAGCTGCGGAACAATTCACAACAGCGCATCAACATGGTCATTGGCACGTCCATCGGAGGTGCTGTGATCGTGTACGAGATCATCGCAGTATTTGGCTACCTGACCTTTGGTTCTAAAGTCGGTTGGTGGCCCGATTTTGCTACCAGCTTTGCTAATGAGTGTTAGGTCGGTGCAAACATCATTGCGATGTACCCTTCCACGTCGCTGTTCATCGCAATCGGGCAACTTGCTATAGTGATCCTTATTGCGTTCTCCTATCCCCTGCAAGTGTTGCCATGTCGCAATAGCTTAGACAAGATCTTCCACAGAGGAGCCGTGGTTAAGCAGTCAACAGGAGAAGAGGAAGAAGAGGTGGAGATGGACGAGCACGCGAGCGGAGACATCCCGCCGCTGAAGCATACGCTCCTCACTGGAGCGATCGTCTTGTTCAGCTTCCTCATCGCTTACCATGTGGACGATTTACAGATGGGTGAGTTGGCTGAGAGTGTTAAAATGACTTTGCACTGATTCGCCGATATGGGAAGTACTCTCATTCGTTGGATCCACCGGGTCGACGACGATATCTTTTATTCTTCCGGGCCTCTTCTTCTGGAAGGTGAGACAGTTTCTCATGCAACGTACCTTGTTGGGCGTGATGCGACATTTTGGCACAGCTTTCCAAGGATGACCCGAGCGTGAGTCGGACGCTGAGGAGGAGCTCGTTGGCGCTGGCCGTGTATGGATGCTGCATCTTTGTGTTTTGGTGCGTGATTAGCTTTTAGGTGTTTACGTTGCTGACGGGTGTCGCACAGCCTTGGGTATAATATCTATCAGGTTATTTACCCATCGTCGACGAAGGGATTGTCTCACTGACTGATGTGTAGTACCTATATATAATCCAATACGGTACTAGTTGCACTGCCGTGTCAAAGAAAAGTGTTCCCACGCGAGCCTGTGTGTTCTTGCTCGACAAGGACGCTGAGCCATCCCCCTAGACCTAAGTGAAGTGAACTACCCGCATGCATCATATCCACTAGTTAGACCCTTTTTCTTCTACATCCATCATGTATCCGTCACCGCCCCCCTCAATCCTCTCCCGGCCCGCCATGTCCAACCCCTCCAACCCAGATCTCCACTCCTCCCTCCTTTCTCTCCCTCTCCCCTCCTCTCCCTTCGACCCCTCCGGCGTACAGTCTCCCCCCCGCTCCGATTCAGAACCCTTGGCCGAGCTAGATTCGGGCAGCACCAATGCTAGCGCTCTCCCGGACGTCGATCCTCAAATCGTCGAGGCCCTCAAAAGTAAAGATAGGATATACGTCCTGAAGCTCGGCGAGCAGATGGAATGCTTAATCAACGATCGCAGGTTTGTCCTCCCCATCTATTTCCACTACGGATGTCTCTCTCGCAACCGTGGGACGGCGTTGCGCACAATGTTTCAGTGTTTGCTGACGACATCAATTCTACAGGCCATGCATTGATCTGATGCCAAACACCTCTTATCAAAGGCTTCTCGTGCACAGATGTTCCTCATATTATAAGCTGGCGCCCGAAACTGACCCCATCACCAAAGTCATCAGCGTAGGACTTGCACTGGAGAGCAGAATGTGAGTCGTGCGCCCTTCCGACCCAGCGGTACTCGAACCACTCACACGCATGTCTCTAGACCTGCTCGCCGCATCGCAGACCTCGTCCCCGCCCAGTCGCCCATGCAGCCCACTTTCAAAATCATGCGTCGAACGCCCACAGACCGCCAGCGCCCCAAACCCCATTCGCAAGCTGGATCTGTGGCCGGTGAGGATGCCGAGCTCTCCGATCCAGAACCGTCCGAAACTGGAAGCCTTGGTGGGCGGAGTAATGCCACTGGGAGCAGCAAGAAGCACAAGACCATCGCCGAACGAGAGGCTGCTTATAACGAGGCTCGGTCTAGGATATTCATGGGCTTTGACGAGAAGAAGGAAAAGGACATCAGTGCAAGCTCTTCCACTCTCAGTCTCACATCGGGTTCAGTGACGAGCGCAGGTGAAACCAGCAGCGCGGGCGACATAGACGATTCGGTAAGCTCTCCCACTACGGAAAGCGAGTGGTCTGGTCCCGTCGTACGTGACAAAAAGGATGGCCGCCGCTCTAATGGTTCGTCATCGAGGAGTCTCCGCTCTACTGGGCCAAGCTTCAACGGTTCAAACAGCTCTCGTGATTCGAGAGCCCCATCTCCGTCATCTTTCAAATACCCCACGCTGTATGAGCCCTCGCCGGCCTTTGTGCCTTACGATCTTTCACAGGCTCCAGTTCAGGCTCCTGGTTATGGTAACCCATACATTTATGCATACCCACAACCAACTCCCCCTGCCCCGAATTACATCCCTCCCTATCATTACTACGCATACCCCTACCCTCACCCTCAGAACACCATTCAGAATGCAGATTCTGGTAGCCCTTCTAATCAGGCAGACGTTTACTCATCTCAACAACCACATCAGCATCAGGGCGTTTACGTACCTTATCCTTGGCATTCGCCACCACCTACTCACCCCCCTACCCAGCACCGACAGATACATGCCCCCACTCCTCCCATCGCTCCCCCTGCTTCCCAATATTCGAGTTACACGCCGCCCGCCCCTCCTTATGGACCCTATCCGATGCCTTATTACCCTTCCCCTCCGTTGCATCCCATGCAACCGTCTCCCTCCCCGGCTCAGAATCCAGTACATTACTCCCCTGAATACAATACTGCACACGACCCATACGGTGCCAATCGACCCTACAACGGGGTCATTGGTCAGCAATCTCCACCGATGGGACCAAAGCCCAGAGGCGCTCCGCCTGCTCGGAGCGCGTGGAGTTACGGTCCTGGTATAGGTATGGGTGGATTTGGAGTCAACGGCAATGCTAGCAGACCCAGCGGGGTTGGTGAGGTTGTGGGACCGCGTTTAAGCTCAACGGTAAGGAGACATGCTGGCAACACGAATAAAAATGTTGGTGCTAGAACACCAGCCAGTGACGAGGCGTCGTCTCCAGCCGTGAGTCGTCCCTCACGGTTTCCTCCCATCCCTTGTTTCTTGACGTATTTTTACGGTTAACTGACCATCTTTTTTATAGTCATCCTCCACGTCGTCATCTTCACGGAGGACGTATACGTCGACATCATCACAACACCCACTCCCCGCAAGACCTGATTGGGCTGTTGGTCTTAAGCCACAGCCTACTTTGCATTCTACTCATCGACATCATGAACATTCTACCAACTCTCGAACCATGTCCCCTGCCTGCAATAATGGACAACGGGCGCAGCAAGTTCCGCCGCCACTTCAATCGACGGACTTCCCACCACTCACGGTGAATGCTGCGGCAGAAAAACGTATACCGCCCGCGGGAGTATGGAACAACTCGTCATCTGCTCGCTCCATACTTATGCCAGGAGGTAACGCGATGGGAAGTGCGCTTGTGAATCATTCTAGTCTGCTCGCGGGTGCCACGACCAGCAGGCCGGATGAGGTGGAGGGTGCCGCGAAAGGGATTCATGAGAATCCGGGGCCCAAAAGTGTCTGGAGGCCTGGTGGTATGGCGCCGAATCGCAGTCCGATCCCACAGGACAGAGTCGACCAGGACAAGGAGCGATTGCGTGGCGAGGTTGTCGCTAACGCGATATTGGTCGACAGGGTTGCGTTGCTGTCGGTCGAGGACAAGGACAATGACGGTCCTTCGAGCGCAGCTAACGGTACTGTGCCGGTGGCGTTGGCCACATGATAGACTTTGGTAAGAGCTTGACCGTTGTACGACGTTTGCCAAACGTTTAAACGCCATGTTTTCATATGAAACAGCAGCGTCACGGAGACGGTCGTATGAACAGCGTTTCAATGCAGTTTAATTTTGTGGCTTGTAACACGCGAGGATCGAACTTTGTTCATTACGACTAGATATATACATAAACATAAAATGTCTGTAAACATATAATATAAACAATTTTGTTGAGACACACGACGACGTCGTGTGTTTGTTTGTTTCGAAAGCTCTTGCCAAACAAGTTTCTTGATCATGACGACGCGCTTGCGCCACAGGACACATGCAGAAGAAGAGGATGCCTCGGCGCTGAAACTCGGGTCTGGTGCGTGGTATCGGACGTCAGGGACTGGCAGTCGTCCGAACGTTCCTGTTTGCAGAGTTCAACAACGCGGGTTGCCTGCTCATCTCCGAGGTCAAGTATTTGCTCGAAAACAGAGACAAGGATGCGCCCGACACTGCGTGCGTCTCCTATGCCTTTTTTTTTTTTGAAGGGTGTTTGTACCGATTTTTCGTCTTCCTGAACAGTGTCTACAACAAGACGCTCGAGTACGTCAAGACGTTTGCCAAGTTTAGTACGACGGACTCGGCCAGCGCCGTTCGCGAGTATGTTTTTTTTTCTCCTCTTTCTCTCAACGCGGACCGACGCCTTTTTGAACTGATAGGACGTTACGTCGCGAGCCGGCGTTGACCCAGTTCGAGACAGCCCAGATCGCCAACTTGTGTCCAGCGACGGCAGAAGAAGCCAAGAGCGTCATACCGAGGTACGTTCCATGATACCTGGGGGATCGCTCGAATCTCTCATCGATCGATCATCGTTGTCGACAGTCTCGTCAAGATCGACGACGATCGGTTACAAGCTCTCCTCGATGAAATTCAAACGATGCGCAAGTTCCAGTCGTGAATCATAGTTGCATGCAGCGACCAGTATATATAGTCTAAAAAACACACAAGTCCCGGCGTCTCATCCCTCCGTGTCTTCCAGTGCACGCTTGCTCATGCTCTCTTCCTCTGATTCGCTCTCCCCTTCCGGCTGCGGAGCGTCCTTGATGTGGGTGACGTCGAACCGCTTGCTTTCCCTGAATGGCTTTGGTCTCCTCTTGGCGTCCTTTTTGATGACGGCAGCCGCAGGGATGATGCCCTGCGGATTCAAGTACGACAGATCGCTTCCCTCGTAATTGTCCACGTATCGAATCCAGGCGTCGAATCTGACCGACCCGGCGTCAGTCATTCGATAAAAACATGGTTTCGCGGTCGTGAGGAAAACAACACGCACATTCCGTACCGATCTTCCGTCGCACGCATGTCTTGGTAAATAAACATTTGCTTGAAGGCGTCGATCGTCTCTCGGTATTGCTCAAAGTCGACCGGCGGACGGTAGTCGACGTGGGATTGGTCGTACTTTCCGCGCTCGTTGGCCGTCGTCACCTTTTGGTTGTAGGAATCAAAGATGGGGTACTCGAGAAGTAACCCCAAAGCAGGCATCTTGGGGACGAAGACCATTCGGGGACCATAGAGCTTGGGGACTTTTTCAGTTACATGAATATGTGGAGGGGGTGAAGAGTCACCTCGTTGATTATGTCGGCGGGAGTTCCAGTTCGGCAGGATAGGACGAGGGCGGACATCATTTTACGCTTTCCCGATGGCTGATTAGAAAACGGAGCGTGATCGTCACGGTCAGACTTACGATCTAAGGGGTCGGTTGAATAAACAGGCTGGCACATATCACACTGTCAGACATACCTGGTGTAGCATAAAGCTTTGTCCGTGAAAGAGCACGCTGATCCATTCAGTGTCACCATAGACTGCAGGGTCGGCGATCTTTCGGAAAAGGGCTGAGGGGAGAAAAGAAAGTTGGGCAGAGACTTACTTGGATATTTATCATGTGGCGCTGATTGCTACGATCTGCGAAATCGCGGCCGACGGTAAAGTTGTGAAAGTTGTGGGTGCCCTCGAACAATTTGGCGGCTGTGCGCAAGGAGTCGATGTCGTTCGGGCCGAGTCTCCATTGTCGTTTTCGAGCGAGGTCTTCTTCAGGGGTAGAGGTATCAGCACCTGGGAAATCCCAAAACGGATGTTGCAAGACGTTGGTAGATGGATCCGAGGCACGGAGGAAGGCAGAGTTGGGTTTGGGTGGGATCAAGAGATAGGATGGGAAGAAATAGGTATACTTGCGGCTATCGCAGGATCTGTCGAGGATGAGGAACAGGGGATGGGATGATCGGAGGAGGACGTACAATCGTGCGTTGAATCCGCCCTGAACGCGGACCTTGATAGCGGCGAGGTGAGCAAAGTTTCCCGAGGAGAGGGCGTGCTCACTTTTCCCCAGACGCGAATTTCTGGTGGGAGTTCCTCGTTGATGCGAGACACCCAGTCCCTGACACCGGGAATGTTGAGGATCAATTTCATGGACACGATGTTACCGGCAGCGTGTACGCCCGCGTCTGTTCGGGCTGCCCGGCCGAGATTCACCTAACAGCTGGGTCAGTGAATTGAAGGAGACGAGGCAAAGGCAAGGTACTTTGGTGGGATCGTCGGCATTGTCGTTGGAGACTGCACCTGCGCGGACGAGGGCGTCAAAGAGGACGCCCTCGATTGTCTTCACGTCTGGTTGACTGAGGTGTGTCAGGGCGGTGCATTGCAAGGTACTGAACATACATCTGCATGCCGCTGTATCCGGACCCACAAAAGCCGAGGAGCAAGGCGGCCATGCGTTTTGGGAGTCTGGGTGATTTCGGACCTTCGTGTACGCGACGAGGGAGCTTTGTTGGTCTGCGATCGTCGCGTTCTATTCTTTGTCGTTTGTGAGATGGTGATGACATTGATCTGAGGATACGAAACGGACGCATTTGGTCGTCAAGGGAAGAGAAGAATTGAACTTTTCCTTGTTTCTCTTTCAGCATGGCCATCAATCAGAGGCCATTCCACCATCGACAGTCAAAAATTACGATCGAATACCATCGACCGTCGAGAGAGTCAATTCAAGAATATTCAGATCTCCTCAGAGAAGCAAACATCGCAACAGCTAGACAACATCCTCCCCCTCCTCCTCCCCCTCCTCCTTCCTTTGGTTCAAAGACCCCACCTCGCAACTCTCTACAGAAACCTCGTCCCCCTCGCAATTCCACTGTGACTCCCCGTCTCGACCTCGACCCCTTCGCCGCACCTCACGAAATGAACACCTCTCCTCCTCCCCGTCCCTCCCGCGCCAACACCGCAACACTCAATGATATCTTCCCCGCCAACTCAACCATCGCTACCAGGCGTCTCTCCGTCCCCGCAGCAGTCCCCCTTCCAGACCCGGTCCCTTCCGCCGGTTACACCGGTCCAGCAGACTCACTCCCCTCCCTCTTCAACACCGACCCCCTCCCCGCCGCCCCGCCCCCCATCCCAACCGGAACAAGGTCCCGCAGCGCCACCCTCGCAGCCAAGTCAAAGAAGGGCATGCTTGGTTTCATGTCCGACTTTCTCAACACCTCAAAGCGCCCAGAGATCAGCACTCCCTACGATCCCGTCCATCTCACACACGTCGGTTTCAACTCCTCCACAGGCGAGTTCACCGGTCTACCCAAAGAATGGCAGCAGTTGCTCCAGGAGAGCGGCATCTCCAGATCAGAGCAGGAAAAGAACCCCCAGGCGGTCATGGACATCGTCAAGTTCTATCAGGAGGGTCACGGCGACGTCTGGGACAAGATGGGCGCTCTCGAGACTGCTTCATACATTGGCCCCCCAAAGACTCTACCCGACGCCGTCCTCCAGACTTCCGTGCGCACCTCTTTCCTTTGTTCCTCCTCCCCTCCCACCGCCTCCTCATCTATTCCTCTAGCGTCCTGCTCCACCGCCCCCCAAGAAAACCATTCCCTCCCCCATCGTCTCTTCTCCATCCACACCTTCCGTGTCGTCCCCGAACGCTTTCCGGCCCGCACCCGCCCCGCCTACCACCGCCTTGCCTTCCCTCGATCGCTCCACCTCTCAGCGCACTCCCGTCCGCACGAGCAAGCCTCAGGATATCGCCCGCGCAAACACTACCACTCGTACCAGACGTCCTCCCAGCACCGGCGCTGTTCAGCCGTCCTCCCAATCTGGTGCGCCACAGTCGCCTAAACATTCCTCACAATCATCTCGATCTGATACCACACTCAAAGCCGCACAACCAACAAGAGAGAAGGATCCGAGGGCGTTGCAGCAAATACAACAGCCCAGCCCAGCAGTAGCCAGCCTCGCAAAGTCTGCCGGCGTGGCTACTCCCCGACGCAGGGAGAAGAGGGAAAAGGACAAGGAAAGTTCCGACGACATCATCCGACGCTTGCAACAGATATGCACAGATGCCGATCCGACAAAGCTCTATCGCAATCTCGTAAAGATTGGACAGGGGTAAGTCGCTTGCCTTTTCGTCTCCGCCATCATCTTGAACCATGCGGTCATCACAGCGCATCCGGCGGCGTGTATACCGCTTACCAAGTCGGCACTAACCTTTCCGTCGCCATCAAACAAATGGATCTCGACAAGCAGCCCAAGAAAGACCTCATCATCAACGAAATCCTCGTCATGCGCGCCTCTAGGCACCCCAACATCGTCAACTACATCGACTCCTTCTTGCACAAGAACGACCTTTGGGTAGTCATGGAGTACATGGAAGGAGGCTCGCTCACCGACGTCGTCACCGCCAATCTCATGACCGAAGGTCAAATAGCCGCCGTCTCAAGGGAAACAGCCCAGGGTCTCGAACATTTACACAGGCATGGCGTTATCCACCGAGATATCAAGAGCGACAACGTGTTGCTCAGCATGAACGGCGACATCAAACTGAGTGCGTAATTCCCTCGCATCGTGTATCATGACTGACCTCCTCCAGCCGACTTTGGTTTTTGTGCACAAATATCGGACCCCAACAATTCAAAACGTACTACCATGGTCGGCACCCCATACTGGATGGCACCAGAAGTCGTCACTCGCAAAGAGTACGGCCCAAAGGTAGACATATGGAGTCTTGGCATCATGGCGATAGGCAAGTCTGGTTGCCAGCGGCATTCTTTGACCGTTCTCACCCAGTCACATCAGAGATGATCGAGGGAGAACCCCCGTACCTGAACCAAAACCCGCTGAAAGCCCTGTACCTAATTGCCACCAACGGCACGCCCACGATCGCCAACCCCGAGGCGTTGTCTCCACTCTTTAGCGATTACCTGGCAAAGACGTTGGAGGTCGATGCCGAAAAGCGGCCCACGGCATCACAGTTGCTCGACGTGAGTTCGTCCCTGCATCTTCTTTGTCCCGCGTTGCTCATCTCGGTTAAGCATCCGTTTTTCAAACAATGTGAGCCCCTTCGCACGTTGTCTCCACTTATCAAGGCTGCTCGCGAGATTGCAAAATCCAAATAATGGAGCGTTTCCATGGTGGGCTGCGATCGTTGGTTACGGTCGTCGACGTCTGGTATGAACGATGTTTAGTGACCCTTTTCCTTTTTTTTGCATCTACTTTCACACAACTCTGATACGTTGCATCTGTTTCATTCGTGTTAAACTCGAAATGCCTACATACCTGAAAGTGTCCGGAATTGCGCGTTGTAGCGTCCTCCCATGTCATATCCCCTGATTCCTATATCCTCGATTTTGTAATGCCTTTTTTCTTTTTCTCTTTTTCTCTTACGTTTGCTGGTCCCTACTCAGCTTCCTCCATGTGACTCCGATAGACTTGTCTCGAAATGCGCACAGTGAATCGGTTCTCTCGCCCGTGCAATCGACATGGAAAATAAAAGGCGCAGATGCGGCAATACTGATTCGGATGACCATGTACAAAAAAGTTCCGCGGCGAGTAAAAAAAGTCTATCTAATAATCGGGGCTCCAACCTGCGGAAAAAAAAAAATAAAGAAACGTCATCACCCACACGTCAGGGACGAGGTACAAGGGACGAGCCGTCGCGCCGTTTAGGACTTACCTTGATAGATCGTCGCCAGGTTGACAATGTCGGTTGCCTCGGCGATGAGTTCGTTGACGGTGTACTCGACACTGAGCGACTTGTCCAGCTTGCGCGCAACCGAATTGAGTGCGCGGTCCGCAGCTTCGTTGACTGGCGTGCTCGCTGCTGCTGCCGCTGCCGCGGGGTCGTCGTCGCGAGCACCCTCACCGAACTGTGTGTCACGGTCGTCCGCAGGGACGCGTCCGACGGCAACGGGATGATCGTTGGTGCTCTCTTGTATCTTTTTGATCTTGAGTTCGCTCGCGGTCCTGTTTCGCCGGGGTCCACGGTCAATGAGCACCGAAAGCAAAAGTTGGAAGAAGACGACAAACCAGGAATGGAGAGGGTCATGCTTGAACACTTCGAGCACTGTCATGATGACGTCCGACCGCTCACGGAGGACACGCAGGGTCTCTTCCGCACACCGCTGGAACACGCCCTGCGTCCCCGAATAGCCCATCCCGTCCACCATGTCTCGTGTCATCCGGAACGGGACGTGCTCGGGAATCCGTAACGATTTCCCCTTGGTGACGCGATGCGGCGTGTGAGATTGAGATTGATGATGCAGATTGACAGGGCAACGACTCACTTGATCAAAGGCGATCCCGAGATCGATGTGGACGACCTCGCCCGTCCCATTGTCCATGAGAATGTTGGAGACGTGTCTATCCCCCAGACCCAACACGTGACCCACGATCGACGTCGTCGCGACGCTCCGCGTGTAGTGGAGTCGCATCGCGAACCAGGCGATGGGCGACTTGTGCTTCTCGGTGAAAAAGTGCCTCATGACGGGAGCCGTCTTCTCGCAGATGTCTTTGAATTGCTTGACCATTGCGTCCATCCTTCCTTGGTGACGGTCCCGCGTTTGTTTCAGTATCGCTGTAATGTCGGTGTGTTTGGGATCGTTGGGGCGATACCTTGGGTGAAGGCGTCAGTCGGGCGAACATACTCAGGCCGTTACACTCGCCTTGGATGAGCCACTCCTAGCCATACATTGAGGGGAACCGTGTTCTCGACAAACTCCAAAACGCCAGCTTGGGCTGCAAGAGGTAGAACCGTATATCCGCGAACCTTGAGGTCGCGCTTTTTGGTTTCCCTGTCACAGTTAAGGACGACATTGACCAGGCCAAAGACCTGTTCCATGACAGCGTCTTGCCGCAGGTCGTCGTTTCCGCCTTTGAACTTGAATGGTGATAAAAATCAACTTCCTCGCGACGAATACACTCGCGCTCACCAGTTGCCTATACTTTTCACCATTGGAACCGTAACATACCGTTGTCTTTGGGATAGTGACTCCTCCTGGAAGCGAAAAAGTGGTGTCATAGTGGCTGATCCAGACACAGTTGTCGTACTTCAAGGTAAGATCGATCGTTGGATGGGACGTGAAGACCGGCACACGAATGTCGCGAAGCCGTCGAATCGCCAAATTTTCCGGTATGTACAACACACCCTTGACTTTCTTGATCATGCGGTTATCCTTGACGCTGAACTTGGCCCATTCGATCGCGGTGTCGCATACCTGTTCAATCGCTTTAACGCGAGCGGAATGCTGAGGATCGCTTAGCAGTCGACTGAAGATGTCCGATGCCCCACTAGAGCGCTCGATTTGGGCTTGCGACAATGTTGACTCCAGACGAGTAGATAATCGTCTGCTCGACGAAGCCTGCGAAGACCTCTCCGGTCTTATGCAGTAAACTTGGTATAGACTATGGAAGGGGTGTTCTTGGCACATACGGACCACCAGCCCTTGAAGTATTTGTTGGCTGGTCGGCAAGTCTCCTGGTGCTGGCCTAGAGATGCGAGCGGAAAGTTGATGAGAAAGGAAAACAAATTTCCGAGAGGGTATCCGCGCAACCGCGTTCTTAAAAGTATTTTGCAGTCTTCCATCCTCGAAATTTGCAAACCAGAGAGAACAAAAGCGGATGGGCACGTTGTCATCAAAGATGTCGGAGGCCGCGAGGCACCGCGAGTACATATCGATGGAGAGGTCGAGGAATGTGAGTAGCGCCCCATTGTGCTGTTTGTAAGCGTCCTCGTCCTCCGCTAGCACGGCCTCGGCCTTCTTTTGGTCTTCGGAAAGATTATGATGCTCACTCGTGCCCGGACGAGTTCGAGAGAGCTGACTGCCTCTCTGCTTAATCTCCTGCCTCTTGCGTTCCATGTACGTCTTCCACCGCACAGCATCCGGTGACTTGATGATGACATGGTATTGGTGTTCGGCAAAGAGTGCACATTTGTGGAAGACGCTGGCGCATGCGTCTCCGCGAGTGTTGACTTGTTTTTCCACCCCCGTAGCAAGCGCCGTCGCTGCATCAAAATATTTGTGCTTGATGTCCATCGGCTTTTCCAAGCATGCTTCCGAAATCCAAGATCCCTAGCGTGACGAGACAATTCTGAGAACGCCGACGCCGACATGATGAAAAGTACTTACCAATCGCGCCACAGAAAGTGCTCGTTCGATAACGAGCTCAGGGTTTTTTGAAGCCGTTTGGTCTTCGGGAAATAGAAGATCCTTCAAAAATTGAACGGCCAGCTTCTGCTCGTTTTGAAGCCAAAGGACGTGCGCAAACTCTTCAGATACTTCATGGGTACTGGCGCCATGGAGACGTCGGGCCTTCACGATGGAATTTAGCGCCACCTGAAGTTTGTTCGATTTTCGTGCCGCAACCGAAACGCGGACAAGGCAACGCTTCTCGAGTTCAAGCAGACTATCGTGGAGTGGGGTGATCATGACCCCAATTTGTTCGCGCTCTTCCTTTCGTCTGGATGAGCGGATCAAAGATATCCTCGTGGCCAGTATTCGCTCAAGGCCGCTGAATCTGATATCGACTATGAGCACTTGGTTTAGCAGTCAGTGTTGAACACTCACTCAAAATTGGGATCGATGTCGACAAGTTGCAACACCGACCGGATCCGCGGAGATTTGCAGCTGAGAAGGTCTTGGATGTGTTCCCGCCTCCATTGCGTGAGTTGGTTCAGAGACATGATATTTCTTGCCGTCTCTCGGATCTCGGTGATGTCTTCATTGCCCAATGTACGCAAGCGTTCCATGGCATCGCGAAGGGCATATTCGATAGTGTTGTCGATCACCTGTGGATCCCTTTCACGGTAAATGGCACGGAGAGCACGGTAGAGCGAGACGTTGGAGTCCTGGACACCTCCAGCATCGGGTAAATCCCAGGTCTCCGTACGCCATCCCAGTTGATAAGACATGGTCGATGAACCTTGATCTGACTCGAATCCCCTTTGTGATCCCTGAAGAGTATCAATGGCGAGGCTGTCGAAACCGAATGCATGGAAAGACTGGAGGAGACCGTCTGCATCGATCGAGTCGCGACTGCCAGCCTCTATTGCTGCACCGTGGAACCGGAATGCCTTGTCCCATTGGTGTTCGTGATGGAAACGTTTGATCAGGAAGTGGTGGAGATCGGTAGTCTTGATACCATAGAACCCGTCAGGCTCGTCGATGTGCCCATATATCTCGAATAGCAGATGTTCGATACCGTCAGGGGATTCCTTCTTCAGCTGCCCATACTCGAACGCGAGCTCTAGAAACAGTAGTGCGGTAGTATACGATCCGCAGCCAACTGCACTTTTAGCTAAGAGGCGGAAGTCGACATCCAGCCATTTGTCGTGTGCTAGCCAGTCATCGGAGCCAACGGGACGGAAACTGCGTAGGTGAAGGATGACGTCGACTACAGCACGCATACAAGACCGACTGGGGTTCTCAGCAGCCAGGATAGAGGTGAAGTAGTCTGAAAGATACTTCCTTGAGGACCCACTCGGGGATTCGCCTTGCGAGAGCTCCCTTGAAAGCAGGGTGTGAACGAGGACAGGAAGTATTTCTTCTGCAAATTGGACGTTTTTCGAGATGAGGGGAGTGAGTTGAGCATAGAATTTGTCAGAAGAATTAAGGATATCGCTTAGGAGTGTCGAAAGAGAGCAAATCCATTCACCAAAATTGGTGGGCAGATGAGGGATGGAGCTGATCTCGGCAATGCTGCACACAGGGCGAGTCGATAGCGCGACCGGAAAGTGTTGGAAAAATTCTAGTGGGGCTAGACATTCCGCGGACCAGTGGTGGAAAGTTAAGGTCTCTTCAGACGAGGCAGATATCAATGATTTAAGAGTAAGATAGACCAGATAGACTTCCGAAGGAACATTTCCATCAAGCATGGAAAGCAAACTTGCGATGATAGAATGATGGGGCGAGTTGTTTGCCTGTGCCCGGTGTCTGGCGCGCAAGGTCCGAGGAAGGGGATGCTCGCTGCCGAACCCATAGATATCGCCAGTGTTGGCTACGAGAAGGGAAGCAAACGCATCAATATCATCTCGCTGTAGGTTGGCCGTCGGGGGAATGTAGTCCTTGAGACGCCAGAAATCTGTTACAGCGAATTGTGATTTGTCATATGACTGTTTCTCAGTCAACCCGAGCAATCTTTGCACCAGTCGAAACTTGTTAGCAGCTATACCATGGTCGCTTAGGGTGGCAGACAGACTGCTAGCGGTGATATCTTCGACAAAAGACAGGAGATCTGGTGAGGGCTGATGAGACCATGCGGGCAATGCTTTTAAAACTTGTTCCTTGATCTGTGAGTTCCTGCAAAGTGCGAATGCTTGTTGGTCGATCCACAGTGAGAACTCTTGGTCCCGTTTGCGCACGCTTGGGGTGGCATGATCACCATCTAACAGAGAACAAACACGGATCAAGATATCAGGGAAACGCTGATCAAGTTGGGTCTCTGTTTGATAGACGGAGAAGCCCCACTCTAGATATGACTGTGCGGCTCGAGTAAGATCTGCTTGCGCTAGTAACGAACACGATTTTTCGATGAAGGCGTGGAGCAGAGTAGGATCCTTGAAATTTTCGCTCAGGATGGCGACCAAAAGACTGATGCCGTTCAACAAGCGAAATTGTTCATTCACAAATGGCGTGGAGTGTAGCTCTGCAAAAACTTGATGAAGAACGTGGTATAAGACAGCGGTGACATGTTGCGGAGCAATCACTGAAGTGCACCAGTGTAACGACCGCAAGATGGTATTGGTGCCGTAACGAGGTAAGTTCGGGGGATGGAATCGGAAGTCATTGAAACGACGATATTTGTTCAGCAACATGAAGATCCGAGCGGGTTCTCGCATCCCATGGGCGCGCAATCCTTCAGCGATCGCGCCGTCATCTGAAAAATCCTGATCTCCAAGACAGCGAATCACCGAGGCCACGATACTTGCTGCGTTTTGCCGTGCACATTGCGCGAAACCTCCGAGAAGTTGAAGGTCGATGTCCTTGTACTGAAAGAGTTCTTCAAGGCGAATCGCGAGAGTCGAGTCGCTGACATGTGTTGAGTCAGCGAGTGAAACGAGCTGCAACCCAATGAGGTCTCCAATGCAAGCCCGCAGACCGTCCACCTTGGTCCTCGAGGTAGCCGAACAGTGGTTAGCGAATAGGCGCAGACCATACGCAGATGCATCTGGGCTCTCTGCTACCTCCATCAAGTTGGCAGGCGTGAATGAGGGAAATGCCGCCTCTGCACATTCTTTTCTGGTCGCGTAGCCAAGGATATTCGATTCCAACCGTAGAATGTCGAAAGAATTCAGTCGGATCGATATTGCAATTTGAGAGGCATAAGCTTCAAAGAGTTCTCGAAGGTTGGACAGTCCAAGACGCTCAGAAACGCCGCGCAACACCACTTGGATATGGCGAGAATAAAAAGGATTATGAAAAGCTGCCTCTATAAGGTGCCAGTAAGGTCCTCGTCTCACGTTTGAGCTGGCGATCATGATGTTCCCCAGACACAGCATCCTGGTGAGCATGTACTCATACCTAACAAGGTTGGTTAGTTTTACTTATGAGGCTGGATAGAAAGAAGGCCATACTGTGCGAGATCTCTGGGTAAGGAACTGCGAACCAGCTGATAGAAACCATCTAGGTTCTCGTACTCTTGGATGAGCTCATCATGGTCGATAGCAAACAGATTTGCGGTAAGGATAGCAACACGGAATCGAACCCGAATATCTTTGTCGAGGTTGAGCGCTAACAAGCTGCTCATGGGGCGCTTTATTTCGACGTCATGACAGTCAGCAGGCCAGAATGTCTGCGATAGGTCTTCGGCGAGATGCCCTGCGAAAAAGCGAGCGACCAGGTCCCGTATCTTCCAACAAGTCATCTTCTTGGTATCTGTCGCCTCCACCATATTCGATATCCACCCACAAAGATCTTGCACGTGTTCGCCAATAGCGCATGTAGCAGCTTCTTTATTCATCCAAATGTGCAAAGATGACTTTAGCAAATCAGCAACCAGGAAATGGAATTCGTCGTTGAGAGCGTGAGAGTATCTTCGAAGGAGATCTGCACATTTGACGAGCAAGGCATCGAGGACATCGAGGCTGAGAGTGAGTAGTCTCCTACGTACGACAGTCAGGAGTGGGGGACCAAGCAACAGAAGCTTTTCTTCCGGGCATTCGACCACTAATTTGATGAGTTCCTTGTCGCGCGGCATTTGCCCAGCCGGACATTGCAAGACAGGAACCGATGCAAGGAAGACAATGCATGTTTCAACTAAGTTGCGCGTTGCTAGAGCCGTATCTGATGTGCGTTCTTGAGGCACAGTACTTTGCATAGTTCTGATAGGACCAAATTCATCTTCTATTGCGTCAGAATCTTGCTTGTCGATGGATTGGTCGGTCAGGGAACTAAGCAATTGCCTGAGTTTCTTTGTGATCGCGTCAAAGGCATTTTGAACCTGAAGCGAAACAGCGTTAATATTTATTGAAGGAAGAAGAAGAAACCGTACGTCTGCGTTTTCCCAGAGAAGTTGTAATAGATTCCGACGCTGACCGTCGGAGTGGATGTAGTTTGAGACACGTGTCCGTAGGTTGTGGAGTACATGGGATTTGATCCCTGACTCAACGCCAGGATCGATCAACGCTGTCCACCCATCGTCGATATCAGCCTGGTCCGTAACAAGGACCAGGGGTTCCAGGACTTTTAGAATCAACAGTCTCTCCTCTGGCGTCCACTTGGCGTCCGTTATGAAGGGAGAAAGAACAATGATAATCTTTCCAGCCGATTGGATGACTCGCCTATTGCTCTGTGTCCCATTCAGGGACAGAAGGGACTCGAACAACAGAGCAGTGATTGCTGCGTCAAAAGACTGCCGTACTTTCTCCGCAGTGGGGTGAATTGCGTTGTCTTTCACCATCTCCCATTCAGATATCAGTGATTCCATAGCCTTGATTAAGAATGCCGAAATTCTCCTCTCGCGTCCTCTGGGAGGTACAAGTTCTTGATCTGTTCCCATCGTCGGTGACAAAGCTTGGGCAACGCTTCCATCTGCCAATGAACTTCCGGGCCGACCGAGCATAGGAAGTCTCGCGTGTAGTGCGTAATCTCGGATGATCTTCGTTCTATGATGCTCTTCCATGACATTGACGATGTTGCAATCTGGAAGCACCATGCAATAGATTGGGTCACTACGACGCGAGCATCCGCACACGCTCTCCAAAAGACCCAGGAAATCGTTGATGGTATGCGGAGGCATGCGGGATCGACCGCCGACATCCTTTGCTGAGGCACCAACCCGCCAATTGTCAAGAAGCCAGCTCAGCACCTTTTCCTCTAGTTGCATGCGATAGAGTCTGACGTCTTGACTGGCCACCCTCAAGCACTGAGAGAGGAACATGCAAACTGCATCATAAGGGAAGCTCGGCCCTTGGAGATCCAGATCTTTCGCAAATGATTCTGTTTCCACCAGGACGCGATGAGGGGTGAGAAGATGCCTCGAATAACCCACGAGAGTGTGCGCGGCATGACAGGCTGCACGGCACACTACTGGAACGTTTGCGCGGCGCATGGCATGTGTCCATATTGGATCCCAGGTAGCAGGTCCTCGCGAAGGGGAATTTGCCGTGAAGGTGTCATCGGAAGGAGAGATCGAAGATGGTCGTGTGCCGTCACAGTGAGCTACGGCTGCTAGGCAGAGGAATGCCCATGACTGGATGGGTACTTCATCGACCGAAACGAACTGTAACACGGTAGCGATCAGATGGTTTTGAAGGGAATCATGGAGTCGGTGCCAGTGTCGATCGATGAAGAAAAGCAGGATTTGTAGGTGATAAACCCTCACACTCGTTGTGGGTGTAGCTTGCAATGAATAAAGAAGGCCTGATATAGGGTCCTCCCGCTTTGTTCGCTTCCCTTTGGAGGTACTTCCCCTTGGAGAGCCTGAATGTACGGACTCGAAATGCTCAAACAACTGTGTGACGTTTAGTTGCGTATCCTGAAGTGAACGCTACATAGGTTACCTTTTCGGCACAATCAGCCTGCAACTCCAGCAATGCCCACGCTAGCGCCTGGCTTGCGTCGAAGTTCCATCCGGCTCGGAAAGTCTGAGCAACAAATATCCCTCGGTTATCAGCTTCGTCCGCGCTCACTTGCAGCCTGAGTGAATCGATCGAGAGGGCTTCGATGCCCCATCGACTGTCCGCTTCACCAATGAGAAGATTCCAAAGCTTCTGTACGCCATCTGCCCAGCAATGATTTGGCGCGTCACGTGCCGCCGTCAGGAAGGGGAAAAGTGTCTTCAGGATGCCCACTAAACATTCCTTGATCCGCTTGTTCTTGGTGCCCCATAATCCCACCAGAACATCCCAGGTACAACAAGCGAGGTCATCGACCTCCTTTTTGCAGTTAAGGGCAACCTGACACAAGAACGGCTGTAGTGCTAAAAGGTAGTCGTGGTGTAGGGAGGTGTCTGTGGGATAACGTTCGAGGAAGCGCTTCATACACCGGAAGAGAGATGGGACGATAGGCACGAGGATATGATCTTGAGGGAAGTTATCTGGGTCGCTAGGATCCGGTCTCTCCACCTCGACCAGAAATGGTGAAGAAGAATGACGGAACAAAACGACTAAGAGGGACGCACATTCAATCTGCTCAAGTGACACAGAGTGATGAGATGCACGGCTATCAGGAGGGTGGCTCGTGGCTCGTCCAGGTGCAGGTGTGGCTCTATCCTCCTTTCGCAATCTTTTCTGCGCCAGAGTGACTCGACTAGTGGACGGAAGGCAACCATCCTCTGACGGCGAGTCACTTTGGTACATAGAGTCGTCGGCGGGAATGGAGTTGGTTATTTGGTCCTGGGTCTGTACGAGGTCATCTTCTATGGGATCATCCAGGATGATATTGAAACTGATCTCCACGAGCTTGAGCCAAATATCAGTGTTGATGTGGTCCATGTGAGGAGTCCACGCGAGCAGGACTTTGATTGTCTTAATATAATCCAAGGCTACGGGAGTGAACAGTTGACCACGATGGACGAGCATTTGAGTGAGATGATCGAGAAGAGGTGTTAGTGCCTTTTTGCTAAGACAATGGACACTGCGCTCGACTAGCCAACGAACAGCGGCAGCGGCTTCCGTGAGCCTCCGTTGAGCGGCTGCTCCGGTTGTTCCAGACTTTCCGCTTTTCTTGACGACGTCGACTTTCTCGATCTTGACCGTCGTGAACAAGGCTTGGTAGAGGACTAGCCAGCCCCGACCGTTCTCGATGCTGTATACCGCATCTTGACGAGAGAAAGTGGAGCGGAGTAGGGCAATGCCCTCTTGGCGCTCCTTCACTTTTTCGCTCTTGAGACGGTCAATAACCGTCTTAAGGTTGGACATTAGATGAGGAGAACGAAACAACCTGTCAAGTGGACGAGACGCGACTGTGGCGCAGAGTCAGGGGAATGTGTTTGTGTCTATTTGGTTGTGCAAGTATAAAAACCTTGCCCTTCTCCGTTCTTGAAAATTTACGGCTTATTTCTGCCCGGACAGTGATTTACATTCCACCCTGGACCGGTTCTGGTGAAATGCCAATATAGATGATCGTTTCCTCGTTTGATCGCGTGGAAATGGGCAGCTGAGAAGTGCAGATTTCATACTTGGAGGAATCTAGCATGGTTTTTGTTCTGTCCTACAAATGTAATGATTTATCATATACTAGAGATATACAGTCGACTTCCTCCTGACACATACTTGTCGGGCCAGCTCAAAAGGTACGGACTATAAGGCTATTGGAAAGATCACTAAATCCCAAAACCTACGGCTTCTGATTCAGAGGGAGTATGCGTTATCCGTGGAATCTTTGGGGGAAGTCATCATGTGACCGCGTTGTACGGATACGCGCCGTCAGGAATATTGTAGCCGCTGTCGCGTCTTTGGTTGCGCCAACGTTGATCACTGCATCTTTGGCTGGACATGGCAACCTCGAAAACAGCCCTTTCAGGCCTTAGAACCGTCAAGCGAAACTGGTCTACGAGCTCGAAAACTGATTCAGATGGGTCTCAAGACTTTCTTGATGCCCGCGCGCGACGCCTCAGGAACATTCAAGCCGGTCTAGATGAACGAGAACTTCAACCTACCCTTCCTTCCACATCCTCACAACATCTTTCCAACATCAACTCATTACATATAGCTAGTAGGAGCAAACGGCCCCCTTCACCACCTATTCAACAGCCGGCCGCGAAGAAACGAACCTTGCCCTCTACTTGGGAACAAGATGTATACACCAGTTCGTCCAACTTCAAGAAAACCACCCGCATTCCTTCGGCTACTGGATCAACGACAAAGACTGCGTCGACTGGGGTTTCTGAAACGAATGCTGCCGCCCCGTTGACCCAGACAGATGGCGTGTTTCTCAGCCAGGAACAGAAACAAATTCTTCAACTTGTTAAACTTGGAAAGAGTATTTTCTACACGGGAAGTGCCGGTATGTAATGAACTAGCTTCGTTCTTGCGCATATATACATTCAACCGCGCAGGTACCGGAAAGTCTGTTCTTTTGCGGGAAATTATCAAGGCCCTCCGGACAAAGTATTCCAAGTCTCCTGATGCAGTCGCGATCACTGCCTCCACAGGTTCGTCCGAATACGACTATTTTGATTGATTGATTCCAAGGCTGAGTGGCACACGACAGGCATTGCCGCATGTAATATCGGAGGCGTGACCATCCATTCATTTGCAGGGATTGGCATTGGAGAAGGCACTGTCGAACAACTTGTCTCAAAGATCCGAAAGAACAAAAAGGTTCCCGGGCGATGGGCCCGCACCAAAGTACTCATTATTGACGAAGGTAACTCTCTCGCTACTTGAAGTTAGGATCGCTATAATAAGATATCTCAGTTTCCATGGTGGACGGAGACTTGTTTGACAAGCTGGCTCGAATCGCTAGTCAGCTCCGTAAATCCAATGATCCCTTTGGCGGAATACAAGTGCGCTCCTTCTTCTCTTGCCTGGTCTTTCCTAAAAATGGATAGGTTGTCGTCACGGGAGATTTCTTCCAGCTTCCCCCTGTGACGAAAGGAACGGCAAAAGTGAAGTTTGCTTTCGAGGCAGATATGTGGAACCAAACGATCAAACACACATATAATCTCACGAAGGTCTTTCGGCAAACAGATCAAGGTCAGTATTTATCGACAACGAGTTCGCTACGCATGTGAACACTCGGTTTCTGCAGAATTTGTCGATATGCTCAACGAAATGAGGTTTGGCCAATTGACGCAGCGCTCCATCTTCAAATTCAAGTCCCTCTCTCGTGAAATTGAGTACGGCGACGGACTTGGACCAACAGAATTGTGCGTGTAGTTTTCTTTGTCGAGTGCCGTTACTCAGTAATTGTAGATTTCCACGCCGAGAGGACGTCGAAAGATCGAATCAAGGACGAATGTCAGTTCTTACCACGGAACAGAAGGAATTCCTTGCTAGTGATGCCGGGACAGTCACCGATCCTACCCAAAGAGAAAAGATGCTCTCAAATTTTATGGCTCCGAAGAGGCTCGCGCTGCGCGTCAATGCTCAAGTTATGCTGATCAAGAACCTGGACGACTCACTCGTAAATGGAAGTATGGGCAAAGTGTTACGATTCGTGAACCCTTCGTTGTATCAAACAGACTATGATAACGTCGATGGAAACGGTCGAGCCAAGACGGAGAAAAAAAAGCCCGCGACGAATGATATGTTGCTTCCTCTTGTGGAATTCCTATTGCCAAACAAGATGAAGCGAGAGGTTCTGGTCGCCCCTGAGAACTGGAAGGTCGAGCTACCCAATGGCGAAGTACAGGTCTCGAGAACACAGGTAAGAATATATTGTCTTTCAATTGTTGTTCAATTTTTAATGGTGTTTCCTGACTGATTGTCAGCTTCCCCTGATTCTCGCATGGGCTATGAGCATACACAAGTCTCAGGGACAAACTTTAGAACGGGTCAAAGTTGACCTAGGCAGGGTTTTTGAGAAAGGTTGGTACTCCGTTGGATGACCTTATTCCCATACCCACTATTTCCAGGTCAAGCATATGTAGCTCTATCCCGCGCAACTTGCTTGAATGGGCTGCAGGTTCTCAACTTTGATGCGAAGAAGGTATGTTGGATTGTGCACCTGTCGATGCCAGTAGTCACTTGCTCTACCAGGTACAAGCTCATCCCAAAGTTGCCGAGTGGAGTAGAACGTTGAAGACTGTTTCAACGGAACTGGATCTGTGATGCTTTTTGCGTTGCTATTTGCCATGCAAATTACATCGAGTCGACTTCTCAGTACTTCAGTCATCAGTCATCACCTCTGGAATATGTTACTGCCGTATACTATACAGAGGTTGTCTACAGTCTGTAGTAAGCAACTTCGCAACTGCGATCAGTGTTAATTTTATTTGGATACCATCCTCGCTTCTGCGTTCAACAGGTCTGGTTAAAAGCCTGAAGCTTGACAAATCTACCCTCCGCGCAGTGAGCAACCACTATAAACCGTGCATGTGCGCTGACGAGCATCGACAGTAGCCACGAGGGTCGCCAATAAGCCATCACAACGACTTTTTCAACTATATTTCAAAGCAAACTTGGGCCTTAACGATGAGATTCTTGCTCACTACTTGCCTATCCGATATGACTCTTCGTACGAATGGAATACATTACTACATCTCCGACGTTTTCGAGTTCGCTTTCCATTCAAGTCGGATGTTATCTGTCAATGCATTCACAAGCATGTTATACTTCATGCTTGAAGCTTCTAATGTATGCGCCAAAAGTACAGTAGTGGATAATTTATAGAAGAGGAAGGATTGCTCGAGCCAAAGTGGCAAAGTGCTCTGCAGTGACTACACTGGTACTACATGTTTCATTGTGACCTTGCAAGCATTTCAAGGTAGCATTTGCTGCTCCGAGTCCGTAATGTTACTAATCAAACATTGTAGTACATTCCTCGGATGTTGAACGATACTTGACATCGAGCGGGATGATGGACTCGCCATCTACAACAATTTCGCCGGTTGCATTCCCTCGTCTCCAATTCACACGGCTGAGTTCTGCGTGGTTGAGCAACCACGCTGGATCGACATGCGAAGTTGTAGCCAAAGACCGTATGCTGAGCATAGCGCGGCACACAGCTATGGCGACCAAGGACAAAATCGGACTGAAAAATATGTGTCAATGCGACCAGAAATCATGGTATAACACACAGAATTACCTTCCTGCCTCCGCCGGTGCACGCAGCTTCGGAGCATCATCATGCCTTAGTTCCCGAAGTAATGCAGACAAATTCGGACTCACGATTATTTGTGATGGTTCCACCATCGTCGAACATACCACCCCAAGCAATAAGGACACTTGGAATTTACCTTAGTATGTATATCGCTTGTAAACAAGAAAAAGAACTTTACCTGATGCACATCCATACATGAACATACCCCTGAACGAGATATCCTGTTTAACACATGGCAACACGCGAATTATCTGAGACGCACTCTTTCAGAAGGCGCCACAAGAACGAATCAGTTTGTATCTTTTCGGAACTTGTGAAGAACCGATAGACCGTGAGTGCAAAAAGGATGGTATGAAGTACAAGCGAAGGCACGTAGACCAATGCGATCGTGGGCGATGAACGAGCAAACGGATGAAGAACGCTGGACCGGATCATTTGGTGCAACATTATAAACAAAAAAAGAGATGCAACGGTACTCGCGAACAGAAGGGCGAGAGAAAAGACTCTGATCACGCGATTGCGGGAGAACAGGAACCAAATTCGAAGTGTAATGACCGCTGGTGATCATATTAGTTTATACTGTTTTCCCTCAGGAAGAGAGCATACTTTGACAGAGAGTGGTTATGGGAAATGGGAAGCCAATGAACTTGATCAAAAGAATTCTGGTGGAGTGTGATGTGGGTCATACGCATATTGCACTGATGCGACGACTCACGACTCCCGGGACTGTCCGGCTCATGAGCATCAAATCACAAGCTCAGCTTAGACCACTTACCCCTCCAGTGGACCATTGCAGGGCTTGAAGAGGTGTGTTCGCAAGGTCAATATAATGATAACATGGTAGGTGGCTTACTGGCAATCAAAAACCTAAACAACCAATCATGAGACAAGCACAGCACAGATCGAAGCTTGCTTACAACGCATATGCGAGAGCCAGATACCTGATCTGATTCGAGGTCTGGTTAAAGAAGCAAAATTTGGAATGAGGAATACTTACAGATAGATAAAGAAGCCTGGAAAGCGACCATGATCCAGTCCAGAAGTATCGAACCTGATGGGACAAAGCTCGGAATGAAAGACGATATTGTTTGTTTTTTTGGACGTACCTCTTCGCCGATGCAGAGAATGTGATCATATAAGATGAGCGAGGCGAAGGCGCAGTCAAGTTCGTGTATCTCTGAGGTAGCGAGTGCTATCAACGCGTCCATACTTACAGTAAAAGACAGAATGAAGTAATAAACTGCGAGACTGGTTATATACGTACGTAACATAAAGAACATTATTTTGGTCAACCGCGAGTGTCTGTCGTTAGAGAGCCCCGATAAGCCAAGATAGCAGCCCTGGCAAGCGGGTGTTTGACGCCATGGTCATTTGAAACCACCGCTGCTTGCCCGAATGGTTTCAGGGTGTCGCAGAATCAGATTCCGAGTCACAAGCCGTGCTAGTCTCGAAACCTTTTGCTCCGTTTTAGGAAGCGTATGGGGCCTGGCCGATCTAAGTGCTTCCTGGAACTCAAGCCTGAGGTGACTCGGAAGGCAACACAATACGGGTGGTGACGAGACTAACCATTTCAGGAAAACATATTGGCATTACCTTGACGATTATATCCGTGTCAGTGTGACGAACCCGTTGCTCCGCACAGCGCAATCGACCGTGCGACCACATGTCATGTGGTTTGAAGCAAGCGATGCGGGGGTGACCGGATCAGGCCGTCACATGTCACACTTCATTAATATTGTCACGGTTGGTCGGGACAACCTTCAACTTCAAGTTGAACTTCAAGCTTCAAGTTTCAACTTGAAGTTGAAATTGGATCCGTGTTGAACGTGCGCAGTGCGCACAGGGCCCACTGTTGCTCCTCGCTCAAACATACTGACTGTCAGTGATAGACCATACCGAACCCCCTCCCTACCACCAAGTGGTTCACAAAAATGATTATTACAAGACTGAGGAAAGTCAAGTCCGTTGTATCATAGTACATCATCATGATGTACATGTAATACTATGCAGACGCAACCTTGCTTGCAAGGTAACGTTCTTCTGCTCCTTGATGTTATGCAATTCGCCAGGGGTAAACTGGACATACGTTCCCTGAATTATAAATACATGCTTTTGAACGGGATGATGGCCGATACACATCTTCTCCGATGTTGAATGCACACGGCTGAGTCCTGCATGCCAGTTGGGGCCACCACTCTGGATCGACATGCGAAGTTGCAGCCAAAGAACGTATGCTGAACATAGTGCGGCACAGATGTGACGATCAAGGCCAGAATAGACCGAAATGTATGCGTCAGGCCTGTGGCCGGAAGTCAGTATATAACACGCAGAAATTACCTTTCTAGTAGTGCTGGTGCACACAGCTTTGTTGGTGATGTCTCGCTTTATTTCAAGTTGTGGCAGTAATACAGAAACTTGGTCGGCTCACAGTAAATTAGTTAAGATCCGAAGATGCACTTTAGTACCTGATGCACCCATACATAAACATGGCATCATCCTGTTTGGGACCGTTGTAATTTAAGTAATTATCTGAAACGCACCGGGGAGCGCACTCTTTCAAGGCGCCGTAAGAACAAGTCGGTTTGTATCTTGTGAAAAACCGGCGATAGACCGTGAGTGCAAAAAGGATGCTATGAATCACAAGCAAAGGCACGTAGATCAATGCGGTCGTGGGCGATGAACGAACAAGCGGATGAAGAGCGTTGAAATGGATCATTTTTCACAACGATGTAGACAACAAAAGAGTTGCAACGTACTTGCGAATAGAAGGGCGGGAGAAAGGACTCTGACCACCGGGTAGAACAGGAACCAAACACGAAGGGTAATGGTCGCTGATGATCGTATTATGCAGTTTCAACGGTTTATCTTCGGTAAGAGAGCATGCATGAGTGTGGCTATGGGAAAAACGAAGACATAAAAAGCGGATCTTTAAAAGTCTGGTGGAATGTGGAGTGGTTTGCACGCATGGCATATGACATGACAAGATACGACTCATGAAACTGTTCGCGGTTGAAAATCAGATTACAAGCTCGGTTTGAACCACCCGGCTAAGAGATGTGTGTAAACAACGACAATGTGAGCATGGTGGTGTAGTAGGCGGCTTACCAGTGATCGAGAACAGGTCATCGGAACGAGCTAATTAAAGCTTGCTCGCTATGAAAATTCGAGGCCTATATACCTTATCTGATACGAGGTCCGACTAAAAAGAGAAGCGGTGACAGGATACGAAGTGCCCTACGGAAAGGTAAAGAAAGCTGGAGAGCGACCGTGGTCCAGTACTCGACCTTGTAGGACAGGCTCGGAATGAATAACCCTTCGGCTAGACGTACCTCATCGGTGACGCAAAGAATGTGATCATAGAGTAGGAGTGCAGCGAGGGCGTAGCCTGAGACGAACTCGCATAACTCGAAGTGTGATCACGCCAAAATTCCATCGAGGGCTAGACGAAGTGAAGGAAACGATCATCAAACCTGATTAAAAACATACGAAGTTTGATGATCGGCGAGTGTCGTTTGATAGCTCCAATAAATGAGACTTCCGATATACCGGACTAGTGATATCGAATGGTTTCAGATGGAGTTGCCGATTCTCGGAGTTGGCATGCTAGAAATATGGCACACCTTGATCAACGAGGAGTGAACACAACAATAGACAGTCACCATATGGTTCAGACATGCTTGGCATGAGAATTACCCACGACTCAAGCAAAGTAAACGGCGCGCGGGTAAATCCGACTAACGTCGGGACGATCGAGTTCGCATGTGATTGAGACGAAGATGTCTCGCACTCTTTCGCTGGTCGCTCGCCGATTCATGTCTCATCGTCGCCCCCAGAATTGGAAGGCACTCGCCCCGCCTGTACCAAACTTTGCCAACCAGCCCAACTCTCTCCCGTCCCTCCCTTTACCTTCACTTCCTACCACCCTCCAACGGCTCAAAGATTCTCTTCGTCCGCTCGCTCGGTCTACGCAAGAGTTCGCATCCGTATGCCAGAAGATCGACGACTTTTCCCGCACAGGCGGCCCTGGCCCCGTCCTCCAGCAGTTGCTCATCCAGCGCAAGAATGAGAGAGACCATTGGTTGGAGGAATGGTGGGACGACTTGGGCTACCTGGCTTATCGAGACTCAGTCAGATCTCCGCTCTCTCCGCTCTCCACCTCCCTTACCCCTTCGTCCTCTAGGTCGTCGTCAATGTATCATACTACTGTAGGTACTCTGTCTTCATGCTCTCGGCCTAATCGCTTCCCTTTGTCTATAGATGGTTTTGATTCTCAGCCAACCCACCTTCCCCAGACGCCCGCTGCCCGTGCTGCCGGCATCACTCGCGGCGCCATGCTTTTCAGGCAGAACCTTCGTTCAGGTCAGTTAGCCCCTGACGCGATCAAAGACACCCAACATTGCATGGACACTTACCGGTCTGTCTCCCGGGTCCCTCGTCCGTTTCCCACCTTAGTTACGCTTCACCCAACTAGTTGGATGTTCGACTGTTGCCGCGTCCCAGGCACGGAAGGCGTTGATTGGAGCATTTCTTATGCCAGTAACTCGAATACGCACGACGATCTTGGGCACGTCATCGTTGTGCGCAAGAATCGGTTCTGGAAGATTAAAGCCCAAGTCGACGGCAAGGTGCTCGGCATGGGTGATTTAATCAGGTGCGGTTCATCTCCCAGAATCTAATGGAAGCGCTCACATCTGCATCACAGTCAATTCCAGTACATATATGACCATAGTACGGACGAGTACCCTGCAATTGGTGTCTTGACTGCTAACAATAGAGATGTTTGGGCAAAGGTGCGAGCTCCACTTTTGATTCGCCCTGCAAATTGTCCACTGTGTTTTTGAGTCTAACACTAATCTAGGATTACGTACATTTATCCACTGTTCCTCAGAATGCGGCCGTCTTGCGCGAGATCCATTCATCAGCTTTTCTGGTGTCTTTGGATGACTCGACACCACCTCCAGAGAACGACGTAGATGTTTCGAGGGCCCTGTGGCATGGTACACTCGCAGTAAGTGTATTTAATTTGCCCACCCTCTCCCAAAATGACTTCTTATGCAGTCACCCACGGACACAACCACTATTGCACGTGGCCTTTCCTCGCGCTACGTCGATAAACCCCTTCAATTCGTAGTGTTTGACAACAATGTCGCGGGATTGATGGGAGAACATAGTGTCATGGATGGAACGCCCACCGTTCGCTTGTGCGATGAGATACTGGAGTTCCTAGCAGATTCCAGGTCGGATTTCCAGTTATCACCCTCAATCTCCACCGCCGCAACCCTGGAACCCCTGAACTTTGATTTGACGTCTATCCCTGAAATCCATGAATCGATATCAAAGTCCCAACAATACCTATATGATCTTGCTTCCTCGCAATCCCTTTCTTTCATCAGGACCAAGTACGGCCGAGCTGCGATCAAGTCATTCGGTGTGGGTCCTGATGGATGGGCTCAGATGATTGTGCAGGTTGCATATGCGCGGCTTTCGGAACGATTTAGTGGTCCAGATGAGCGAGTAGCGCCATGGCCTGTGGGTACATACGAGGCTGCGACCACTAGAATGTTCTACAAAGGGCGTACGGAGACCATTCGGGTGGTGAGTGATGAATGTGTCGCGTTTGTACGGGCAATGCTAGGACAGTCTGGTGAGTTTGGCGGTGTTTGTGATTTTGCGCAATAATTCTGACCGTGTCTTGCGGTTGATGACGACGTACGTAGCAACAAAGGACGAAAAAATACAGCTGTTGAGAAACGCCGTCAAGAAACACACGCGACTTGCCCAAGAAGCCTCGGTAGGCGAGGGCGTGGACAGACACATGCTGGGTTCGCTCTTCAATCCCCTTTCAGAATGCCAATTGATCACGTCTCGTGCACCAGGTCTTCGGCTCTCCAAACCGTCCACCACGAGTGCACCAGAGTTGTTCTCAGATCCACTCTTCACTCGTTCCTCACGTTGGACTCTGTCTACTAGCGCAATCTTCAGTAAACACTTTGAAGCGTATGGGTGGGGTGAAGTCGTCCCCGATGGATTCGGGGTCGCTTATATGACCGGATTCGATGGTGCGTCCACTCTCCTTGTTTTCAGCGATGCGATAAACAAGGATGCTCACTTGAGGATGTCCTCGGCACCGCAGATTACCTACAATTCACGATCACCTCTCGCGTCGAGATGCCCAACGCCGAATTTGCAGAGGAGATCACGAAGGCGGCTGAGGAGTTCTATGAACTATTCGCAAACTCCTCTAATCCATCCGGTCACCACGGCAAGGAACGGGGTAATTCGAAACTTTGACCGCGTTGTACTTCGGAACTTGCGATTGAAGCGACCGCTACAACGCAATGATGGGCCTCAAAGCTAGACATTCTTTTGTTCGGTTTTACATGACTATGGGAATGGAAAACATTTGGAAACAAACAATTGCACTATTGCTTTACTCACTGATTTCAAGACACTGACGATGAAACAGGGACTATAATAAAGCCTAGCCATATGAAACGAGACCTACGCTCAAAGATGTGCGAGACTGCAAGTACATCGAAATGGACACGCGGAGAAGGTGAGAAACATATAAAGAACAACATTGTGGTGAACGAGGAATTTCAACAAGCATATCTATTCTTCGTCATAATCTTCTTCAATCACTGCCTTGGTTTTCTTCACTCGAGGTGCAGCCTTCGGCTTTTTAGCAGCAGGAGCCTGCTTCGATGATGCGGGTCGCTTCAATATATTAGACCATGAACCTAGACATTTAAATGCGCACAAACCTTTCTCTTTTTGCCAGCAGACTCGTCCTCCCCATCTTCATCCTCTTCGTCTTCCACCCCGGCCAGTTCATCCGCAAAATCCTCCCCAGAAAGTTCCGACTCAACCTAAAGATACACAATCGGAATAACTGATGTCTGTACAAATCCATGAAGTACTGACCTTGGCAGCTTTTTTCTTTGGAGGGGCCTTCTTCGCAGCGGGCCGCCGAGTCGCCCCTTTCGGTTTCTCGCCATTTTCCTCCGTCTCACGTTTCTGGAAGATAGATGAAGACAGCATTCAGAGATGAGCTAGGGCACGAACCTTCGAACGGGGCTTCTTGACAGGGACACTCTCCTCGGCCTCATCTTCGTCTTCGACTTCCTCCATAGTCTTCTTGGGTTTGGTCGCACGTTTCTTCTTTGGCTTTTCTTCTGCGTCCCCTTCGGCTTCAACCTTCTTCTTGGCGGGGGCGCGCTTCTTCTTGGGCTTCTCCTCCTCCTCATCTGCGTCGTCGGCCGACTTACGTGCAGTCGGAGGAATGTCATCGTCAGCGACATGTCCTTCCGTCCATGCACGTCGCACGCGCTCCTGATCCTCCTCTTTGAGGTCCTCGAACCCGTCGAGCTCCTCAGCATCGCTGAACTTGGCCTGCATGTTACCTATGATCTTGGGCGTAGTGCACCCCCAGTGACGCCATGCGCTAAACGAGAGAACATGCGCCCGACAAACAATGCAACGAACTCGAGGGTCAGCACGCAAGTCATGGGCAAAAAGGAGCCAAGAATAAAAAATGATAAAACAGAAAAAATAAAACTCACAAACTGGTGTTACCCCTGATGTCAACGATGGAGCCAAGTCGGAGAGCCCCTTTGGGAATGGGGGTCCCTAGAGAAACCTGGTGTGCCTCGAGCGGACATGGTGTTTGGGATGCATTGCTTACCTGCACAGGGCTTGGCACCTATACGACGATGCGGTGACGAGAAAAAGAGAGAGCAGAAAAAAGATATTGAGCCATCGAATACTAGGCGCGATCGTGGCAGCCAAGTGGGTTAGGCGTCTGTAAAACACACCTTTACATTTGGCACGAGCGGAGCTCGCGTATTCGAGACGATAACCACTTTTCTTGGTTGCGCCTTCGGTGTCAGACATCGGTCAGATATTTGGGATGAGGGACTGTTGGACGAAAAGGAAAAAAAGAGAAAACGGGGGTGGTTGGCTCATCTCGACGCGATGTTGGTTTTGTTGGACCGCCCTAAGCCTTCAAAGTCCGACCCCGGACTGCCCTTACAGCGCACGGACCTCTTTTCGTCGTGCTCGCTCATGTGTTGCTCGAATTTTCATAAAAAAGTGTCTGGCTTGGAAGCGGGTCACGACTTTTGACGGGTCTCGTCATTATTTGGACAAATAAACCTCGTACGTCGAGTACGTGCATTGCACAGTTGGCGGCACGACTTGCCACTGGCACCTACTAGTACTTACTACCGTCATTACACTAGTACTGAGCGACCTCGCTCCACCGCAGTGACTACGGTGGCAACGTCGATCGACTGCTCAACCTATTGCTACACATACGTTATATCTGGAATAAAATACTCGTTTGCGGGCATACTCGGAACAAGCATGGTTTCAAACAACAACCCCTTTCAGAGGGGAATCCCGTCTGGATTCGTGAAATCATAAGTGTGCATTGCACCCCCAGCGTCACCGCTATAAAAAGGATCAGACATACGCCGTCGTGCAAGCTGTTGATACGTACATAACGAGCGGGAACTCCCCGTTCTGCCGATCTCCAATGGAGAAGTGCGCAACGTCGTAATCAGTCCTTCCAATGACCGAACCTTGGACGTCATTCCCTCCTAGTGCTGGCTCCCACAGCCGTACGCAGCCTTGTCGAAGAGTCAGACCCAGATGTTTTGGCCAAGTATTTCGACCCACCGTCGTTGCCCCCACTCACGATTCCAATCCTGCTTCTACCTTGTATCCAATTGGCTGCGACGACGCCAAACCCTCCACCACTCGCATTATCTGAATCATGATGTTCCAACTGGCAGAGTGGTCCGCGTGATAGTGCACGTACGTCGTAGACGTGTAGTGCATTGTCACTTCGTGCAACAGCAAGCAATCGTCCGTCTGGTGAGAAAGAGGCTTGGTTCACTTCTTCTAAATCGTCTCCAGTGTCTCCAATGATTGCTCGCACGTGAAACTTCTCAAGCTCCTCCATCTCGTACGCTACTTCGGCTCTCCGACGAACGTCGTAGAGGCGGAGGGGATGAGTAGTACCATCCACGCCGCGTGTAAACAAAGCTAGCGTCGTCCCATCTGGACTCAGGGCAGCAGTATCCCCGGCTTCAGCAGCATCAAACCGAACCGCCTGAACGCCTCTGTGAACATCGAAAGCATGGTGAAAACCGCTGTAATCGTCTTTTTCTAGCGGTTCCGAGGATGTGAATAACAGGTGTTGCGAAGGTCCCATCCCCCAGAGAGTGGATCCAGTGGCATGGCCACAACCTCTAGGCGCGGTGTTGAATTTTTTAGGTGGAAAAGTTGCATCCATCATGTCCTCGAAAAGGTCCTGACAATACACTCGAACGGTACTGTAGGACATGGGTCAAGATATGAGCAACTAACGCATGCGACATTACATACCCGTCAAAACAACTGATCGCTAGCGCTGAACCATCAACATTATACACCAAGTCCAGTGGTCTGGAGTCAAAAGTGACTGCATCACGGGGGAGGTGCGAGAATGAGAGGAAAACATCATCAGCAGGAAGAGGACTGACTTTGACGCGTTGAAGTCAAAGACTCGCGTTCATCGTTATCATCACTGTCGCGTAGCTCCCAAACTTGGACGACGAGATCGTGGCCAGAAGACAGAAACTGCATTGGGCTGTATCATGGTGTAAGCCGCCCCAGGCGCAGAATGTATGGCATGAGGCTCACTTGTGTGGATTGAACACGACATCGTGAACAGTATAGTGCTTCATCACCAAACCTGATGATGTTTGGGTATTCAAGTGAAATTACTTGTGAACGAATACTTACCGCGAGACGTGTTGCGTGGGCGACAATGCGCCGGTGCCACATGCACTAGGCCAGAAATCTCGTCAATTAATGTACTCCACGATATTTCACAGGAACTTACCTCGGCCTTGGTGATATACGATCAACGAGCCTGGTTTGTTATCGGGAGGAGGAGGGGGACAATCTTCGTCTTTGGTGAAGCGTCGTCAAGACTTGCCTGGACACTTTTGCTTGGTACTGACCGTCCTCGTCCTCCTCGTCCTCTATACCGCCTTCCACCACGGCGCCGAGTACGACAGTGCCATGTGACTGAATGACTTTATTGACCGCTGTAAGACCGAGATTAGCTGGAGGGCAGATGTTGATCACGTGGAGGCACTTGCATCCAGACGTCAAGTGGGGGTATTTTGCGGTCAGCTCGAACTTGGTGTACCCATTCTCGTAGTAAAGATTAGGTGAACGACGAAGGAAGAGGCGGTCTTGCCTGTGCGCATGCCAAAACGGTTTTGGAAACTTGGTAATCCCGACAGACTTGGACAGCTGGGATACAAGGGATGAGGTCGGGGAGAATCGATCGAGAAGTAGTGGGGTGCTCACCATTCCCCATGGACCCTTTGAAGACCAATCAATGGGAACATGATGGTGATCGACGGGGGGCTTTCTTCGAGGAAGGCGGAAAGGGGACAAGGGGATTGGTTTGGGAGGTTCGTCATCAAACTCGAGTGTTGGTGTCAAGTCTTCCGCCTTGTTTCTGTCCGGGATGGGAACCCACTGGGGCGGAACAGTAGGTGAGCAGGGCCGGAAGACCGAGAGGAAGGGCGCTTACGTTTGCCTCGTTTGATATTTCGAGCGAGGCCAATAAATCAATACAATCGTCGTCGTCCGAATCAGAATGGCAAGAGTCAGAAAGGCTGGGCGAGCGGAACGGAGGAGGGGACGCTTCGGCCTCGAATTTTGGTGTGCGGGGTGGACTTGCGGCTAGAACATCAGACGATTCCTGTTCTTCCACTTTTTGCCTCTGGGACGTGAATGAACGGCCGGCAAACTATTAGACGAGTGCGCTGACGTACTTTTGGAGGCAAGTATTCGGGCTCGCTATCCGATGAGATCTCGATGACCTCGGGCACCTCCTTGCGCTTCAGGTGGGAGTGATTTTCTACTACATTGATGGCCATTCGCAGGGCATCGGTTGCGCGCCTCTTTGCTGGATGAAGGTCATGTAGTGCTTTACGCGATTCCAGTTCCTTGGTGGTGTCAGAACCGTGCGTTTGTGTCAGAAGTGGACGGACCAGCTGAGTGATGCGCTGTAGCTCTGTTTGGGGAGGCTGGTCTGTAGGGGAGTGGCGGGCTCGTTTCTTGCGCAGCGGGGACGGTGGACGATCTATGCGTATGCAATGTCGTATGCCTGTACAGAAGACGTCCAAGTCGTCGACATCGATCGCCTCGCACTCATCTGACATGTTCGACCAATCACGACCGATTTTCGAACTCAGGTCGTCGGAGCGGTGACGTGTGGCTGTGCTTCTAATACAATTTATCTACTCGGAAGTGTGTACCCATTTCCTGTGGAAGGGGTCCGTGTGGGTACAAACGACAGCGATGGTTGTAGAACGCCGTCCTTGATGCGGCGAGGGATGCGAGGACGTGCGTGGACGCGTGCCAGCGACGTTAAGGATAGGACAGGGATGGAGAGAAGGAGGGCGAGAGCGTGGGTGGGTGGGCAGGCGCGTCGTAAGTCGAGGACGAGGGGGGGATCAGGGCGTGACTCGTGAGTACGCGTGCACGTCGTGCGAGGGCGACCGTAAGGAGTCTAAGGACAAAAGCAGAAGAAGATGGGTAGGCATGCCTGACTGTACCAGCGCAAACGACATACGGCAAATGTCGTGTGCTCTCCACGCAGCAGTCGCCGCACACCGTCAGCAATGCAACGAGAGAATGACGGGGTGAGGTGAGGAAAACAAGCTTAAGGTGTGGAGGCCGTCGCCGTCGCCGTCGCCGAGCGTGAGCGGTACCATGTCACGTGTTGCATATTAGTCTTTTTCCCCTTCGTCTCAAGTTATGGGTCAGTCAGTCTCCTCCTCCTCGACCTCGACCTCCCGCAGCGCTTGCCCTGTTCAGCATTCAGCGCCAGCAAAATGTCCGGTCGACCACTCCTCGACGACGCTCAACCCGCTCAATCAGATGCCCGCCCTTCCACAGACACCTCTCGACAGCTCGTCCCCGCTACCGACCGAGCGCACCCTTTCCTCAATACCTCGCCCCGCCGACGCAGAGAGGAAAGAGACGTGGGAGTATCCTTCGCCCCAGCAGTTCTATAATGCGCTCGTTCGAAAGGGCTGGGAGACGCCAGTAGAGCACGTAGAGACAATGGTCGAGATACACAATTTCCTCAACGAGCGTGCTTGGGGCGAAGTTCTCAAATGGGAGCAGCGAGTCGCTCAGTGGGCTGCCTGTCTCTTTCCCCCCGACCAGAACTGACGAACCGCCTGCTGCTAGGCCTGGTGACCAGGAACCACATCTAGCACGGTTCATGGGACGTCCCGGCGAGATGTCCCCAAAGGCCCGCGTCCATATGTTTGCCGGATGGTTACTCCCCTCCCGCTTCAGGTATTTATCGCCATATAGTCTGTCTGCGCAAGCTCACGCGTGCTGCAGCGCCGAGCCTCCCTTTGATCGTCACGACTGGATTATCCGGAGACCACGGACAGGCGAGGAGGTGCGCTACGTGATCGACTATTACTCCGCCCCTCCTGCGCCAGACGGCGAGCCCGTCTTTGCGCTCGACGTGCGCCCCGCCCTGGACAGCGTGCAGAGTGTCAAGGAGCGGATCACCGTCGGCGCAAGCGAGATCTGGCAGGAGCTCAGTGAGCGCGCTTGGGGCCCGAGTTGACGAGTCGGGGTGTCGTAGCCTCGTAGGTATATGCACGGTGTTGGGGTTGGAACTAAAAATTGCAATCCATCTCAGTTTTGGCAAGAGTTTGTGTTCCTAATGTTTATTTCCTTTTGCTCAATCGTATGAAACTCGTACGCGTGATGACATACACGATCTGTAAAACTCAGACCCAGCCTCGAGCAGAACCACGCCCACCACCATGTCCTCGTTCCCTCTCCACCACAAACATCGCATCCCGGATTGTCACTGACATCCTATCGTCCTCCTCAGGAGCTTGATTCGACGTCGCCACCCTCTTTGCAGATACATACGGACGAGCCCACGACGTCCCACCGGTGGTGGATGCCGCAGGCGCAGTTGTTGTTGCCGGCGTTGACGTCGTAGTCGGTGTCGTGACAGCAGCCGCAGGAGTAGTAGCAGCTGCCTTCGGTTTCGGCGTCGCCGTAGGCGCATTTGCCGCAGTCATCCATGCATATTTCCCCCCTAAACCTGCGGCTTGACTGGCGACCGCATTCGACATCTTCTTACGCACGTCTTCGGACATGTTTCTCGCCGTGACACCAGGTCCCTCCTTTTTCTTTTTCTTCTTGGGTGCGCCTCCGTCTTCTTCGTCGACAGCCATCGCGGTTCCACCTCCCGAAGCTTGTGCCGCCAAATTAGCGGCATGCGCAGCCGCAAGGTCGGCCCGCTCCTTGCGCTCCCTGCGAATCTTCATCTCTTCCTCCCGCTCACTCTTCTCCAGCGCGGCCAACTGTTTTCCCAGATCGTTACGCACGACGACACTCCACATCGGCGTACCATTCTCGTACATGGATGACGGTTTGTCATACTGCGCATCGGAACGATGACGAGTAGCTGCGATCGTCGCTACAATGATATCTTGTAGTCGAGCGCGAAGAGCAAGCGCGAGGTAATTCACAGAATCCTCCGGAACTTTGGTAATCTTGTGCTGCGTTCCAATGTTGCGCATCGTCGGGCCGAGAAAACGCGTGTCAAAGGATGGCGTCGTGAGTTGCTTCCTTGAACGATCCTCGAAAGGGCGGTATGCTTGGTGAGAGTCGTACGATCGTTGCAGACTCTCTTCTTCTGCCTAGATACGTGTCATAAGGCAGATTGGCCAATAAAAAGGGGGGATACATACCCTCAGATCCACACCAGCACTACCAAGGGCGTCATTCAGCGTAGCCACGTCAGCAGTATCCACGCCACTGGCAGCAGCAGCGGCGCTCGTTGTGGTAGTGGAAGTCGTGGCAGCGAGTTGTCGCTGCTGCGTCGCCGTGCTCAACGCAGAGGCATATTGGTAGTGCGTATAGGCTGCTTGGGGATAATGTTGCGAGTATTGGTAATGCGAATGTTGTTGAAGTGCTGGGTCGATGGGGATGTCTGACCCTCCGAAACAATAAGGGTTTCTTATCAAGTAAAAGAGAGGAGGAGCGGCGCACGTGCTGTTCCCCACTGTGCAGTGTATGGCGTAGCAGGCTGAGTCTGCGCCGGGGTAGGTGTTTGCGGAGTCTCAGACTCAGTTTTCATCAGATTGAGGGAGAGTGGTGGAAGAAGACAAAGAACCGCCGCATACCGCGCTGCAATCGCGAGTGCCACGACCCAAAAAAGGTTCCAGGTTTGCCGCCGATCTATCGATCAGTCGGCGAGCAACATTATAATATGTTACTTTGTATTTTCGTTTGTGGGCCTACGCGAGGCCCAACGAGGACTCTGAAAGCTTGACGGCACTTTCCCCAAATGCGAGTGTCCACTGTCCAAAGGGGACTCCGAGAGTGTACCTGGCACCACTGAAGTTCAAACATCGTTTGTCACTCTCTCAAAGCGATCTCTTTGGTAAATGTGAGGCTTTCCAAAGCTCAAGGAAGCAGTGGTTTGTTGCACTGTCATTAGCTGGTTTGGTTTGCCAGAGGCCCTGAAACCTGTCCTCAGGTTCTTTGGATAATTCCAAAATGAGGCCTTCAAAACAATGAGAGTTCAAGGAGGCATGTGTGCCAAATGTCCGTCGATTGTAAGACCAGCCGGCTTCAGGCACTTCCTCAGTGATGTCAAGCAAACTTGGCTTTTGTCAAACTGAAGATAACATGGTTACCATACTTGCAACTCGACGTGTTCGCAAGATGCCGAGGGGGAGATTGAATGAGCATGGACAATCTTTCTCCCTCCAGACCTGAATATCTTGTTCTACAACTTCATCCAGTGTGTTTTTCGCTGTGATATTTGGTGGAGTCACCATTTACAATAATCTTTCTTCGTCAGCTCGGGATCTTTCAGATCTGAAGGTAGGTCATCCTCTGACATTTTGTTAGATCGCCACCATCAGAATCACAATCAAGTCTTTGTCCTTAGTTAGAGTACATACTTAGCCATCTCGCATAATTTTTTCAGGACAGTAGAAAGACGAGGAGGTGTTTAAATGTTGTGTTTTACTAGTTTTGCTATCTAAAACTGGGCAATAAAGCGTGTCTCCTCATCCACACTGCGCCCGATCGCTCCGACCTCAACCCCGCCCAACGATCACCACAGCGACGAGCACTCTTCCCCAGACCCATTCCGTGACGATGGAGCGGCCAGCTGGCCCACGTCAACCAGACAAGCGCAACGAGGCGTACGAGTCCATCTTTGGCCGCCCGTCCGCGACCCACCACCAGGCGACGATGGCGCCGACGGGTCCATATTATGGACAGCCCCAACAGAGCGCGCCCTATCACCCGCAAGTGAACCAGTTTCCGCCTCCATACAATTACTACTCGCCCACGATTGACAGGCGCACTTCGCACCCGTCTGGCCCACCCGCGGCCTACTACCACCCCCACTCGTCCTACCCCCAGTCGACCCCATCGCAGCCCCATCTCTCCGTCTCTCAACAGTACCACCATCACCATCACCAATCCCATCGTCCACACACCCTCGTCCCCTCCCCTCCCCATGCCCGTGCGCCCTCCGTACTCAGCGCCCCAGTTCCCTCTGCCGTCATCTCCCCCAGACCAGAAGATCCCCCAGATGCCGCCCTCGAGAACCTCACTAGATCCGGTCTGACCCCTGCCCAGGCTTATCAGGCACAAGTATATCGCACCCAACCCCCCTCCCAGAATGCATTCCGCCCTTCTGAGGCCGTGCCCCGCCTCGACCTCATCGACCCAGACATCGGCAGTCTCAACATCGACTTTGGCCCGGGTGAACAGTCCACAGAAGACCCCTCGACCGAGTCGCAATGGGCTCCCCCATCAGAACACACACGTGGGTTGCTCGGTTCCATATCTGGCTCGCGTGTTGCACAATGTGCTAATTCTGTGCCTCCTAGTGATTGCATCCTTTCCTCAAGCCCACCACCTACAGCAAACCCAGCTTCGCCAGTCAAGTCCCCTCTCCGTCAAGTCCGATCACAGCGGGCCTTCTCGTCCTCATCACCTCCAGCTCGACACTGCCCTTATGGCTGGTTCCCGCTTTTCCCTCGTCGACTCTTCTCCCGCTTCAACCACACTTGTTGACCATTCCGTCAGTCTAGCAGTTGCTTCCCGACGCTCCTCAGACTCGACCCGCACCGTGCCTGGACCCCCGTTCCGTCGCGACCGTGCCACCCAGGATAGATCCTTGTCCATCTCTTCCGCCTCAATATCGATGCGCACCGCTGTGGACTCTCGTTCTCGCCCATCCAACCCTCACCCTCTTCAGGGTGGTCGAAACTCCCCCACAACCTCGACAAAAGCTCCAGCGACCCGCACCCGCACCCCCTTCGTCTATCCTGCCTTGCTTTCTAGAGTCGCAGATGCCTTCAAGGAACGCATCACCCTTGCGGACCGCCTCAAGGATGGCCTCACATACAAGGAAGCCTTCGATGGCCGAGAAGCAGTGGACAAGATTGCGTACATCATCAAGACCACGGATCGAAACTTGGCCTTGCTGCTAGGACGGGCCTTGGACGCTCAAAAATTCTTTCACGACGTCACCTACGATCATCGCTTGCGGGACAGTGCGGCAGAGCTTTATCAGTTTAGGACCAAGCTGAATCCCTTCGTTAGCGGAGAGCTAGTCACCGCCAATGTCGACCTCGATAATGACGACGCAGAAGGCAAGTCTCCCGTACAAGGAAAGCTGGACGGTTCAAGGGCAGTTTCCACAGTCTCTACCGGACACGGTTCGAGTGACTCTCACGAGAAAGATTCGTCCCCAACAACGGCAGGACCCGAACCCAGAGTCTCGAAAGGCACAGAGTCGATCGACGAACTACCCCTTCCCTCCGGCGTGTTCACACTCTTGACCGATTGCTATTCCCCCACGTGCACAAGGGACCAGCTATGTTATAGTATCGCATGTCCAAGGCGGTTAGAACAACAAGCGAGGCTCAACATGAAACCTCAACCTGGTCTCAAGAAACAGATATCGCGGGAGAGTTTGGGCGATTTTGTGGTAGGTACTGTATCCATGAACGGCGATTTGTTACCGACACGACTGGTGTGCAGGAACCTGGGACCCTCTGGATACATTCGGTGCCTCAAGAAGTGGTGAATAGTGTATCGGACACGGAGAAAAAGCGACAGGAAGCTATCAATGAAGTAATTTATACAGAGCGCGACTTCGTGCGGGATATGGAGTACCTTCGGGATGTATGTGTCATTCTTCGATCTCCCTATTTTCGACATTACATATCACCTTTCTTACAGGCCTGGATGAACAACCTCAAAGATAGCGACATTATTCCTGCAGACCGCCGTACTGATTTCATCCAGCAGGTCTTTTGGAATATCCAGGAGATTATCGCCGTCAACACCCGCATCCGTGATGCGCTCAATAAACGTCAAAAGTCATACGCTGTGGTCGAGCGTATTGGTGATATCCTGCTTGAAGCAGTGCCTCACTTTGGCCCCTTTGTGTCGTACGGTGCTCATCAACTGTACGGAAAGTACGAGTTTGAAAAGGAAAAGAGTTCCAATCCGGCCTTTGCGGCATTCGTAGAGGTGCGCCATGCATTGTGATTGCATGATAACGCCGCTCAAGACAGCGTGTTTACAGACTACGGAAAGACTTCCAGAATCTCGTAAACTCGAGTTGAATGGCTACCTCACGAAGCCCACGACCCGTCTGGCGCGATATCCGTTACTGTTGGAGGCTGTCCTTAAACACACACCCGAGGATAATCCAGACAAGCAGGTTCTTGCGCAAGTCGTTGTCATAGTCAGGGAGTTTCTCGCGAAGGTGAACGTGGAAACTGGAAAGACCGAAAACCGATTCAACTTGCTGCAACTCGATCAGCAGTTGGTGTATAGGCCGGGAGAACAAGTGGTTCGCATTTGTTTCAGGTTTGAACGCTGTGTCCTCAAGGTGCTTACGGCGTTTAGGACCTGAAATTACAAGACCCTTCGCGGGAACTCGTCTATAAAGGCGCGTTAAACAAACGCGGAGGTTCTCAAGGGGACACCGGAGACTTGTTGGTCTATCTCTTTGATCATGCGTTGCTGATGGTCAAGCAAAAGTCCAAGCATGAGCAATACAAGGTCTATCGCCGTGTAAGTTTTCCATCGTTCCTTTTGTTCCAAAAGATTATGTTTCCCATACTGGTGATCCTTGAATCATGCGGCTGCATAGCCCATCCCTTTGGAACTCCTCTTCATTTCCTCTCAAAGCAAGGAAGTCGCGAAGAAAGTCTTGAACCGTGGTGCACCCTATCCACCTCAGATCCCAATCAAGGTTGATGGAAAAGGCGAATTTGGGATTACGTTTGTACACCTCGGGCGAAAGTTCTATCAAATAACGCTGTGGGCAAGCACTTTCGTGAGTCACCGCAAATGGGTGGAAACGATAACAAAACAACAAGATCAACTGAGGGAGCGGAGCTTGGCCTTCGACACGAGCACCGTTTGTGAAGGCTTCTTTTTGGGCACAAATAGGGTGAACTGTGCCGCCCCCTTCGGTGAGTTCGAGTGCGTGAGAAGTTGTGACCAGGCTGACAGCGCGGATATAGCCAATGGGAGACGGATAGCCTTTGGAACAGATGACGGTGTCTACCTATCGGACCTGAGGGAATTGAACAGGGATCCCATCAAAGTCCTGGCACTGCCGGATGTTTCGCAGGTCGATGTTCTTGAAGAGTACCAGCTTCTCATCGTACTCTCAGGTATGTTCCTCTTTGCGTCGTCGTCGGTAGATTATGTATGTTCTTTCGCAGAACGGCAAGTGATCACGTTCCCCCTGGAAGCCCTTGATCCCATGGATCCGATGGCTGGTTTGAAGCGCGCAAAGCGTATATCCTCGCATACGACGTTTTTTAAAGCTGGTGTCTGCCTTGGAAAGACCCTTGTTTGCGTTGTGAAGTCGAGTCCCCTTTCCAGCACGATCAAGACGCTTGAACCTATCGATCAAAATGTACGCGGGCGGAGTAAACCGACGTTCCGCAAGCTTTTGCAGGGAGGGAACGACACACTAAAACTTTTCAGAGTGCGTCTTTCGTCGTCACCTCCATTGTTACCTCTTGACAGGCACAACAGGAGTTTTACATTCCAGTTGAATCGAGTTCGATACATTTTTTGAAAACGAGACTCTGTGTAGGTTGCTCGAAAGGCTTTGAGATCGTGGACCTCGAGAGTTTGGATACCCAAAGCCTGTTGGATCCAGCGGATGCATCGCTCGACTTTGTGAGGAAACGAGAGAACTTGCGTCCGATGGCTATCTACCGGATTGATAACGAATTTCTGCTGTGCTATGACGGTAAGAGCAACCACCAGGACAACCACTATAGGCACTTACTCCAGATAATCAAAGAATTCGCCTTCTACGTTAACAGAAGCGGCTGGCGATCACGGCCAAATTACATGGTTCACTGGGAAGGATCACCGACTGGCTTCGGTAGGCGATACTATGGCTTGCGAAATTTTTCCTGACATGTGGTTGCTTAGCAATGAGGTATCCATATGTCCTGGCGTTTGAGACCACGTTTGTGGAGATTCGCCATGTCGAAACAAGCCTCATTTCTCAAGTCATCCAAGGAAACAATCTTCGCCTTCTATTTGCAGATACCCCGGCATCAGGGACATCGACGGCAAACCCACACCACAATTCGTACCAGAGTTCGCAGTCGTATCAGTCAAACCCGTACCAACAGGCTCCACCGTCGTCGGGATACGGGCACCCGTCGATGTCTGGGTATGGACCGCCTGCGGGAGTGGGGTATGGACAGTACCCCAGACACGTCCCAACTGGCCGGGATGAAATCCTGATGGTGTCTGACGATCGTGTGATGACATTGCGACTCGCTGCGGGCAACAATGGATAAGTGGGTCTGGGTGATATGATACACGAGGGTAACCAGGGGGTGTCTTGGAGCGGTCGACTGCACTGTACCTTGATCCTCTTATTCAACTTTACCCAGCTAGGGACGACACGTTTGACGTGGAAGAGCATGTAGCATGACTGGCCAAGATTATTATGTATAGTTAGACCGTTGCATCTGTAATGATTTCTTTCGTTCTTTTCGTACACGTCGGAATATCGCCCAAGGTCGGTCAGTGGTGTAACAATCCCATGGCATTCGCGTACTAGCAGTTCTTTTCCCCGGCACGTTAAATATTAGTGACGTTGGTGCTGGTACATACTACCAGTAGCAGTGGTTTATGAGGTGACACTACTGTACTTATTCGCAAGACCGCGGCAACAGTGTTACAGTAAGTTAGTACTTGCCGGCGGGAGAGTGTACTTATTTACTTTGCACCTCCGGCTTGTACCTCACTGGCATAAAAACTTTTATCGACACGGGTCTCTACGTCTCGAGACTCAGCATGCGCTTTTATATCCTAGGAATCGGGCCCATAGGCTCCCTCCTCGCCCATCATCTCCGTGCAGCACTTTCACACGCGCATTCGATCACGCTCATACACAAGTCTGTGAGCCAAGCACGGACTGCAGCTTCCCTTGGTGGTACCATCTCGGTGGAAAACCAGGGCATAGTACAAACCAGCGATGGGTACGACATGGAAGTTTTCGAACAGGGCGACTATTCCGGCGCCGGGATACCCGTCCCCTCCACTCATCCCACCCGCGAGGCGAAAACCCGTTCGCCCCTCCTCGCCAACCTGAACACCGATCCCATCGAAACACTCTTCGTCACTACAAAGGCACAGAACACGACGAACGCCATCTCTCGAATGGTCCCGCGTCTGACACCTAAAAGCACGATCGTGCTACTCCAGAATGGGATGGGCATCTACGAAGACCTCGTGCAAAAACTCTTTCGGAATCCCGAGAGCAGACCACACTTTATCCTGGCTTCGAATACTCATGGTGCATGGCTCAAGTCTCCGTTGCACGTCGTACATGCAGGAGTTGGCGAAATCGAGTTCGGTGTCGTTCCAGACAGTCGCGGGCGGGATTTTGAAGCATCGCTGTCGGAGGAGGGCAAGCCGCTGCATGAGCGAGAACTCAGTCTGGACGACATAGCTCATCGAGGCGAGGCGTCTTACGAACAATATTCCAGTCTGCGGGACACGGTGGCCGTCCTTGGCTCTTTGGACGGATTGGGCTGCAGATGGAGGCGAATGTCGGACGTACAACTCGCCATGCGTAAAAAGTTGGTCGTGAACGCGGTGGTGAATTCGCTCACGGCGATCCTTGGTTGCCGAAATGGCGCCTTGTTTGGAGACGAGGCGTCGGAACGGATGTTGCGGGACGTTTGCGCAGAAGCTTCTGCCGTCTTTCAAGCGCAGCTGGAAGCTGACACGCAAGCCTTCCTTGGCTCGCTCGCTTCGGACGCAGAGAGAAACCAAACTCCTCTGGGTCGAATGCCACACGATCTTCAAGCAGACGCGCTGGTACAAGAAGTCAAGCGAGTCGCCCAACTGACGAGAGGAAACGTCTCCTCGACGCTATACGATATAAGAAAGGGCAGACCGACGGAGATTTCTTTCTTGAATGGATACCTCGTTCGCCTCGGGCAACAATACGGTGTTCCGATGCCCGTGAATTCAGCTCTTCTCAACATGGTCAACATACGAAGTACTATCCCTGTCGACCAGATGTTCTAGGTAGTGTCAGGTATGTGTTTTTGTCCAGGTTTGCGACAACGTCACTTACCTACGTATAAGATTTTGCAGCCTACAAGCGGAGTTCTGCACGACATGTCGCCTACCTCTTAATCCGTGTCGTTCCTTGCAATGCAGGACACGGGAATCGTCCTGGAGGTTTTCATGTACCCGCCGTATCTAGTCGCAGGTTGCCATTTATTCCGCCGAGTTATCGAAACTACCCCATTCGACCTCGGATTCCGGCCTTGCGATTGCAATTGGATTCGTATGCCATTGGGCTAGCGTGCTATATTCCAAACACGGACCCTGGCGTTTCAGTAGGTTGTTACTGTCTGGTTATTGTCCATCCGTTTCGCCAGTTCCCGAGCCTCGGCTAGACGCGGGTACCAACTACTGGACGTGATCAGATGAGAAGTCGCGTTCATGAAACTAGTCGCCGGAAGAACCTATAGTCGGCCAACGACTTATCAGCTACCAGGGCGCTGGTTCGGGTGCTCACATAGCATGGTTCTTGTGGGGACGCAAAGTCACCGTACGATCGTCCTGAAAGCGGTGGAAATGCGCCTAAGAAGTTCCGCGGCGTGCGAGGCAAAGTGACCAGTGTGGTTGCCCATCAACTTACTGCAACGAAATCGACACTTACTAGATGACTGAGTGCTACCAACATGGCATACTTACGACGGTGCGCTCCGGGCAAGCGTGCGCCAAAATAAACCAGGGAAGACACGCGCGACGCGATTGCTCCACGCGAGTCGCGCCCGGGGTCATTCTTTCCCCAGCGACGGTGAGAATGCTTGCATCCGCATAATCTTTTTCGAAAGTAATTCTAGTTCAGAAAAGTCAGACCCTCCACGCTCCACGGATTTAGCTGTGGGGTAAATATCTCCGAAGAGGACTGTAGAGTCGCTGGGACTCGCTCGAGAGGTTGATCAACTAATCATCGGCCCCGTCCTCAATTTGTCTGTCGCGTTGCATTTGCGATGACTCGGATAATCGAGTCGATCCACTGCCTCAAAAAATTTCACAATCTCATTTCTTCTGCACGCCGCTGTATGATGCTCACGACACTGCTTTTCAACTTAGACAGATGCCAAGTGGGAGCTTTTGGAGGCACCAAGTTGGCCAAGAGCATCCAGCCAGTTATATCGACTGTAAGCCATCTTTTTTCCCAAACTTCATGTGAAGATGATTCCCAATTCTTGAAACTCGTACCAGTATCCCAAGTGCGAGGCATCCACGACACTTGCCCCTGTCTCCTTGCTTTCCCGCGGTGATATCCTTCACGTTGCCCGAAAAAAGCCCTCGAATCAGCTGACACTTTGCCTGGGACATCGTGTGGACTCTTCTATACACGATATGAAATCCTGCATTTGATTTCTTTTGGTGTCAATCTGTTCAAGCAAAAGGTTTGACTCTGTTTGAGGGCTTATTTATTTCGTATTTGCTCATGCGGGGGTACGTGGCGATTTAATCCATGATTCGAGCCAGCACTGTTTGCATGTTTCCTTGTGTGCGTCTTTCAGAGCGGTTGTGCTGCTGGGGAGGCGCCCGGGGTCAGTTCGAATGAAACGGGGTAAGGAATGCCGAGTTATTGGACCGTGTATGGGGCGGCGCTGCGTGCTTCTTCGTTCCTTTTTTCTTTTCCGCATTTAGTTTGCTGATCTGTGGGGTATAAAAACTCCTCTCACAAAGCCCACCTTCAGGAGACACTTCAGTAGCCATGGTTCATTTACAGGAAGTCGATGTCATCGTTTGCGGGTGAGAATGCCATGCAATGCACGTCGATCTTTCTGACCCACGATTTCAGTGGTGGCCCTGCAGGTTGTGTTGTCGCCGGACGGCTGGCATATGCGGATCCCAACCTGAAAGTGATGCTCATCGAAGGTAAGACCGTTGGCCGAAACATGATCCCGTTCTCATTGCTCGGTTGATAGGAGGAGCCAACAATCGCGATGATCCCTGGGTATACCGACCTGGTATCTACGTCAAGAACATGCAGCAGGATGGCATGTATGTGGACGTCACACTTCTTGTTACTGAGGGTGATTGATGGCTCCCGCAGAAATGACAAGGCCACTTTTTACGTCGACTCTCAGCCTTCGCCTTACCTCAGAGGGAGACGGAGTATTGTCCCGTAAGCTTTGTTGCCTCGTGTCTGCACTTTAAATCGTGGCACTAATGTCAATTGCAGGTGCGCAAACATTCTTGGTAAGGTGTCGATTGGATCAGGATGAATCGACCGCTTATTCTCTTCGCGCCCTCCACTCAAAAGGTGGTGGTAGTAGGTTAGTATATGGCGTTATTGGTTGCTATCCCTAACGACTGGCGACTCTTCCAGCATCAATTTCCAGGTATGATTCCAAATTCTGTGGCCGGTTTGTCGATTTGATACATAAATTACACTTCGTAGATGTACACAAGAGTAAGTTTTTCGTCGATCTGTATCTGCACGGTGTCCTCATACGTGAATGACTCGGATAGGCTTCTGCTTCCGACTGGGGTTAGTTCATCATGGATGTGGGTAGATTGCCAGGGGTTACTGATTTATACACAGATGACTTCAAGTCTCCTGGTTGGACCGCCAAGGGTGGGTTCGTGGTGCTAGAGTTTTGGACACTAGCTGACCAACCCTTCAGATCTATTCCCACTGATGAAACGGGTATGCCTACCAAACCAACCGCAGATGAGGCGTACATCTAACTTACACTTACAACTATTTTTAGCTCGAGAACTACCAGAAGCCGGTCAACAACAATACTCATGGATATGACGGACCAATTGCCATCAGTAACGGCGGTCAGGTCACTCAGCTTGCTCAAGATTTCTTGCGTGCTTCGCACGCTATCGGCGTTCCGTTTAGTGGTATGTGTGATACACACTCATCGGCTGTATTCTCAGTCTCGTCATCCGCCTCTAGACGACCTTCAAGGTGATCCTCATCGCTTGCGCATGCAAGGTCAAACGTTGACGTAAATAGATCTCAATACTGCTCACGCTGCTGAGATTTGGGCAAAATACATCAACCGACAGACTGGTCGTCGCAGTGATGCTGCAACTGGTAAAGCTAGCTCTTTCTCTGAAGGTTGCCATGCTAATGCCCCAGGATAGCATATGTGCACAGCGTCACGGACGTGCAGCCAAACCTTTACTTGCGAACCAACGCTCGCGTTTCGCGTGTTATTTTCGAGGGTACAAAGGCCGTCGGAGTCGCCTATGTCCCTTCCAGGAACCGCGCCAACAATGCCCAAATTCAGGAAACGATCGTGAGCGACACTTCTTGGTATTCGTTCCGGGCGTTCCTGAAGATGTCAACAGGTGCGGGCTCGCAAGTATGTCGTTCTGAGTTCTGGTACACTTGGAACGCCTCAGGTATGCTCAGATCAATCGAATTAACGTTCCTTCGTACATGAGTGGTCATAATTATAGATCCTGGAGCGCTCTGGTGTTGGTTCAGCGAACTTGTTGAAGCAACTTAACATCAATGTCGTCAGCGACCTTCCTGGAGTTGGGTAAGTACTCTGTGGCACAAATATTTGGGGAGAGTTCTGAGGTCACTTGTGGTGAACAGCGAAGAATACCAGGATCACTACACCACATTATCGCGTGAGGATTACCTTGTGTCTTGTTATACTTGTTGTTCCTACTGACAACTCCAATAGTTTACCGCGTGTCCAATGAGAGCAACACTCTTGACGACTTCTTGCGCGGTGACGAGAAGGTACAGAAGGAGGTGATGCAGAACGTCCATTTGAATTTACTACTCGACTTAATTTGACCTCTAGCTCTTTGGAGAGTGGGAAATAAGCCCTGAGAAGGCCCGTTTGTCCTCCAATGCCATTGATGCTGGGTTCAAGGTTAGTTGTGTTATATACGTATTTGATTTGGTGATGGGATTAATCCCGGGGTTCAAAGATTCGCCCTACTGAAGAGGAACTTAAAGAGATGGGCCCGGAGTTCAATGCTCTCTGGGACAAGTATTTCAAGGACAAGCCCGACAAGCCCGTCATGTAAGTCTGACGATCCCTGAACAGTGCGTGTGTATTAATCGTTATCATGCAGGTTTGGATCTATTGTTTCCGGAGGCATGCATTACTTTTTGTCAAAATATGTTCCAACTGATCTTATCCTGCTACAACAGCCTACGCTGATCACTCGTTGCTTCCTCCCGGGAAGTACCTGACCATGTGAGTATGAGTGTGGGGATCCTAAAAATGACGACTGACTGGCATTACGCAGGTTCCAATATTTGGTGGGATTCATCGATCTTGGTAATTATTGAAAACTCACAATCGCCTCAAGGAATACCCTGCTAGTCGAGGAAAAGTAAGTTAACACTGCATGCATTTTAGTGATTTTTAACGACTGTATAATAGATCCATATCGCATCTCCCAGCCCGTATATCGAACCTAACTTCGACAGCGGCTTCATGAACAACAAGGCCGATTTTGCTCCTTTGCGCTGGAGTTACAAGAAGACTCGCGAGGTTGCTCGTCGAATGGATGGTGGGTCTATGATCCTTTGGTTTGCAAATTTTTTGTGACGGCGAGTTTATAGCTTTCCGTGGCGAGCTTACTTCCCACCACCCTCACTTCCATCCTGCTTCACCCGCGGCAGCCAAGGACATTGACATCAAGACCGCGAAACAACTGTTACCAGACGCTTTCACTGTCGGCATTCACATGGGTACATGGCACCAACCCGGCGAATCGTATCATCCCAACAAGGTTCACAACGACATCAAATACTCCAAAGAGGACGACGACGCCATTGACAACTGGATTTCCGGTGTGTTCCTCCCCATTGGCGTTCCGTGGCGCAAAGCTGACATCAGTAAAACACAAGACCATGTGGAGACCACCTGGCACAGTCTGGGAACTTGTGGTAAAGCCATTTCTTTATCATAATGAACACTGTAATCAGATGCTTTTCCCAGCTATGAAACCTCGCGAAGAAGGGGGCGTCGTTGACGCGCGCCTCAACGTCTATGGTAAATTGCTTCGGCATAGATACCATTTCAAAGGCTGATTATCTTGTTCGTCGCACACCAGGCACTCAGAACTTGAAGTGTGTTGACTTGAGTATCTGTCCCGTACGCTTGTCGTTCTTCACTTGGAAAAATGCCAGAATACTCATCTGTCCACAGGATAACCTTGGTACGAACACCTATTCTTCTGCCCTGCTGGTCGGTGAGAAGGGAGCCGACCTTCTTTGTGAAGAACTTGGTAGGTACTCCCCTCGAAGCAGCGAGGTTTTGTTTTCTAACAAATCCGATAGGCATCAAAGTCAGGACACCGCACGCACCTGTTCCGCATGCACCTATCCCATTCGGTGTTCCTACTACCCAACAAGCTCGCTGAATGGAGTACCAGGCGATCGCGTTTCTTTCGATATCAAAGTTTGGCCACCGACGGGACGGGTTGTGAACACTCAACAAGTACTCTTGAAATCGAAATCGAAGTTTCGTGATTTGTGATTAGCGTGATGTAACCTCTTCTTGCTTAAAACTCGTGTACGGTACATACAACTTGTGAAATATCAGTGTAACTCATGATGAAAAACAGTGAACCTATCACTTGACATGATCAAGAAAAACATGAAAATAAATCTTGGGGATACAAGATAGTCCTTCAGCCACTTTCACCTGAACTCAGACTTGTCACCTCATACTATCGAAGTTGACCGTCCTTTCGAAGACATTAACCAAAGCAAGGCGATACTTGGGGCTGTCCGGATCGATATGAACGTTCGAGTTGTTTGTGTCGTGCACATGCGTGGCAGAGCGAACGGGAAATGAACAGTGTGCCCCAGGGCTAAGGCTGGTCAGCACTCCCTGTGAAAGGGCGGATGGTTACCGAACTGGTCATTATTGATCAGTTAATCTGCTGCATCATTCGGTGCGACATGCTTGTTAGTTGATGCGCCGAGTTCACAAAGTCTGTTGGCGTGATGAGCATTCAAGTACAGACTGCCTCCAGCTTGGTAGCTCGCCAGCTGTCTGGTTTGGTCCCTGTGTTGTACAGAAACAGTGTTGGCGAGAATGGCAGTCGGAATGCACTGAGTCAGGAGATCGTGGACCCATTTTATGAGGTCGATGCTGACTCGCGAGAGAGACTTGGCGTGGTGAAGCCATTTCTTCAAGTTGTAGTAGTTGTTGTAGGTAATGAACCGGCACTTCTAATGATCTCACGTAATGAAATTTTTTGACTTGTGCTTCTCTCGATGCTACCTCGTCACGTCCGGAGTTTTCTCGTCGCCCAGCGCGTCCGTTCGTTTCTTCGTCACCCGCAATCGCAGACTCTCCGGTTATGTGCTCAATCCCGCCAGTTCCACGCCTCTTACTCTCGCAACGAACTTCCAAAGTCTCCTTTCCAGACCTTCGTCGAAGTCCTTCGTGAGGAACTACGCAAGAACAGAGAGCTGCAGGATAATGTCAAGCAACTGCAGGGTGACGTGGACAAATTCCAGGATTCAGAGGCTATGAAACGCGCCAGAGATGTCTACGAGCGTGCGAGGGTACCTTTGCAATGTTCATCTTCCGGAATGCCTGTCTTGCTCAATGGGTACTGTTTTTCTAGCTGACGTCGAGCATCAAGGAAAACCCACGCTTGAGAGCAGCAGCAGAGGAACTGAAAAAGACTGGCGTCAAGGTCGGTGATGCTGTCTCCGAAGCACTCAAGACTATGGAAGAAAGCGAGATCATGCGTGCAGTAAGCGTATCTCTCGTTCTCTCTCTTCCCGTCGCTTCATCAGCCCCCCTGCCCCTGCCAGATATCGCGTGCTACAAATTCTCTGTCCAACACCATCGCGAACACGACCGAACCCATCCGTAATACAGCTGCCTACAAGTCTCTAGCAGAGACCCTGGTTGACGCACTTGACGACTCTGGTTCTGCCAAGCATGCTGGTTTCGAGGAGAAAGAAGCTCGCAGACTCCGTCGACAAAGGCGTCTCGAGAAAGCCGGCCTTTCGACACGGCGCGCCGTCTCGGAGGACCCCGAGTAAGTCAAGTTCTGTACTTGCATGCTCACACCGGCTTCAAGCATTCTTTTGTAGAGCTGGACAAGCACTCGTCTACGTGAAACCCACGGCGAGACAAGAAGCATGGGAAAGCTTCAAGACGACCAATCCTGTCATGCAGCGAATCTTTGCTCTGCAGTCTGCTTTTCAAGAGTCGGAGTCTCCCCTTGTCACACCCATACGTGCTGTGACGTCGACGGTCGGCTCATGGTTCGAAGAAAACGAGGTTGCCCAAGTGACGCGCATGATGAGAGCTCTCGACCCAACCTTTTCACGCGAAGCGTTCGAGAGAGAACTTAGGGAATACATCGTACCAGAAGTCGTGGATGCATACTTGTCTGCTGATCGGGAATCATTGGGGAGATGGTGTTCTGAAGCCGTAAGTGGTTACTAGCAATGGTTAGTCTGCTAAACCGTCAATACCGCGAGCAGACCTACAATGTGCTATGGGCAACGATGGAGCAATACCTCCGTCAGGGATTGATCAGTGATAGTAAAGTTCTCGATATCCGACAAGTCGATGTCAGTCACCACTGACTTGTCTCTCTGATCATTACTGATCTGGGGCCTTAGGTGTCGGACGGGAAAATCCTTGAAAATTCTATCCCGGTGTTTGTCGTTACCTTCTCCACGCAGGAAATGCTTTTGTTCCGAAACGCGGTTTCGCGAGAGGTTGTAGTCGGCGCCGAGAACCGTGTGGAACAGTGCACCTATGCAGCTGTGATTACGCGCGCAGCGGAACAGATGTCAGACGAGATCACCGGGGGGTGGAAAGTCATTGAGGTAATGACCTTTATCCATTGAGCATGTCACCACCGGCTCACTTTTCGAACATTACAGATGGCTCGCCGATCCGCAAGAGCATACCTATAGTCTTCACATACACCACACATTCTCATATCTCATTGATGCACTCTCGACTCACCACTCATCATGACAGACATATCTTATGATTTTGATTATAGATAACATCCCATACATATATTGTGTCCACCTGACAACACGGATCTGGAATGATAGCAGGATCTGAGTTGCATACATTCACGTTTGACTGCCACTTATCGAGTGCTCCCCTTATATCTCACAGTTCCAGGGAACTGGACAAGCCACTGACGCATGGCAGAAGGAAACAAGTGAAGAACATAGATGTGTTTGTATGGACCAGTATACAGACTAACCTAATTGCCTGAAAAAAAGTAAACATACCTCCAGCCCCCGGACTATGCGTATAGGAGTGAATGAGGAAAGATTTGACTAGAGGCAAGGTGTGTTCGTGTACAGATTCTAAATGACAACAAATAATCTTCATTAGGAATATAGGTTGTAGAGACTCGGAGGTTAGGTTGCTCGGGTTGCTCGGCGCACTAGTCTCGGTGCAACTTGCACCGTTTCTGACAACGCACCCGCCTGCCCTGTTAGTCTGGTCACCAGACTATTTCCTATTCTCCCTCCTTGCAGCTTACTCCCCTGGGATCCGGACTGCGCAATGCTGATGTATGTCACGCCATACCTACCAGGCAGCTCCCAAGCAAGCTGGTTCGCTTTGTGCTGTTTGGTCGTCACGGTGTCCTGAACAATGAAAACCCGTTTGAATCTGCATTCGCCCTCCATGATGGTATGGGATGCGAGTTGCAGCACCCGGAGTTTGCCTACTTCTCTGCGTGTCACACCACGGTTGGATACGAGAGTCCAGACGACATACTAGGTATTTGAGGTGACAATGCTGAATAACCATATGTATTACAGGTCTGTTGTCGGCTGAATCAGCCTGAATGGTTGTACCATCCTAACAGGCACGGTGCCGATTCTGTGACATCATATGGATCACCAACAATCTTGTTCTTCGTCTGTGGATCAGAACTTTGCTTGACGAGAATTTCTCTGGAAATCTGCATGGCATGCTACTAATTCTCATTTGGTTTCAGCAGCCTTCTGGATATGACTTGCAGTACCCATACTACCAAATATCTGTAGATACATATACCTATGAAATCATTCTGAATCGCACCAGCAAGGTCACTGTCGCCAACGGCAACCCTAGTGAACAAGAACGTATGTATACATTTGACTTGAGTGTATATTACAGACACACAGCCACTAGCCTAGGCAGTAGTGCTCTTGAACCTGGACGTGATCTCCTCCCCAAGCGGCTTCCCGCTCCCCTTCTTGCGTCTCCAGAGCGATAGAGTACCCTCCTTCAGCACCAAACTCAGCGGAACGCCCTCCCCCTGCTCGCGTACCACCTGTAAGATATCATTGAGCAAGTTCTTCAGCTTCCCGAGCGACCCTTTCATCACATCTGCATGCTCCTTCATCTCGTCCCCCGTGAGTGACATTTTGTCAACCGGCTCAAACACCCCTCTGGTGTGCCTCGCCATGTAGAGCCACGCCGTCTGCGACAGATACAACTGCGGATAAATATCTCTCCAGTTGGGTTCCCGATACGTCGACCTCGTCTTTATCTCGATCAGGTCGGAGTGCGGTACGGGCGCAAGGGATGGGCCGAGCCGGACCTTGAATCCAGCAGGAGACGGCTTGGACGGCTTGTCCAGCTTCGTCACTGTGTCCCCCGCCTTGTTCCCAATGCTCAGCGATGCAAACGAAGCCAGAACGTCGTCTTCGGCGTTCAAGTTGTTGCCCCCGCTCCCGTGGCCCTTCTCCTTCCTCTCTACGCACGCATCCACAGTGAAACCCAGCAGGATGTTCAAACTCCCGAATTTCTGCACCCAGTCACGGTCGTCAACTACCAGAGAGAGCTCGAGACCACACACGGACTCACATAAGTAATGATGCGTTTATGACCGAGCATCTTCTCGTACCCCTCCGGAACCCGCGTAGTTGCCCTGAGATACTCATGTCCATACCCCACATTCTGCCCAGCGAGCTCCGCCTCCTCCTCCCGCCGCGTAAACAAGCACGTCTTGCCCGCCAGATCGACGTCGATCCTGAAATCATCCTTGTTGGTCTTCACCACATCCTCATCCACGTACCGCAACAACTTCCGCAGTCCGTTGCGGTCCGTGCACAGATCGAGGTCACGGTAGCGAAAGTCCTCCCCGTGCAGCGCATCGATCGCAGCAAAGAGGGGCAGGAGCGGTGAGCGCTCGTTGCCCATCTTGGTTGCGTCATGATGGATATCCTGTACCCCAGCATCGAGCGGGACCTGTCTAACAGACTGACGCTCATCTGCCCAGATCCGCGGAGAGCCTGACCGAAAACAGATAGAACCAATCATAAAACAGATAAGAGCACGTGGAGAAACTTACCTGGGACGATCATGGTAGGAACCGGCGCATCAATCCACGAATAAGACGCGACGGGCTTGATGTGACGCAGTCGAACGAGGTCCGAGGTATACCCCGTCTCATCGACCGACAGCGTCGCCACACATTCCTCGAGCTCCTTATATAAGAACGCTGCACTTGGAGAAGTGTGCATCGGACGGCCCCGATTGCTTGCTGGGTTTCGTGTATACGCCGCCATCGTGACAGTGGGAGTCGTGTTGAGGGGCGTTATCTGCTGAGATAGAAGCCTTTTTATAGGAACTGGAAGCACCCCCTTTTGCACGGCGCAGATCATTGTCACTTCGTGCTACCCCTTTAGTTTTTCGTGCTGCATCCATTGTTTTTTTTTTTTCATACGCTTCATTTGACAAAGGTCAGAGTGACTTGAGACCCAGGATCCCCTGGACCCGTCACTCGTGTAGGCGGTAGCCTCCTTGGGTCTTTCGAGTAAGCTGCCTCGAGGAGCAGCCTATATGTACACGGAAAAATAACCTCTCCCCTAAACCTGACATTTGTTGGCAGTGACCCAATCCTTGGAGAGGGGTGCCAGAATAGACAAGCAAGCAACTTCCACAGCAACTGCCAAGTGACCACCCACAGATAACAGACTGTCACTCACTATTACGAACTTATGGCCTGCTTCCATTGAATGCCAACATGTAGAGTTCCATATACTTATGACATGTGGTTTCAAATTTCAACTATAGCATCTCTTCAGTTGAGCCAGCAAGGTTACCAGTCGCCAATGATAAGGTAAAATAACTTGTCAGTTTGAAGTCCTTGAAGCAAGTGTCTCATGTCCGAGTCCATAAAACCGTGTCTGCCGGGCAAGTGAGCCCAGCAACAACTCCAACTTTGGAGATTGTCAATCTCCCAGGAGACTGAATGAATCGTGTGATTGATTATGGTATGGTACATGCACAAATGGACACAACTATGCAGCATATTCCAATTTGGCTGAGCGAGAGAAGTGTAAATTTCAGTGCCTTGAAAAAGAAAAGGCGGAGTGACATACTCTCGTGTTTCTTGGCGTCGCTGACCTTCCGTGCAGCTTTGGTGAGATCCTCTTGGACGACATACTCACTGAAGGAGTCCTCGTTAGCCAGTGGGGCACTTGAGGTGAGAAAACATACCGATCATCGCGAATAGCGAACATTCCCGCTTCCGTAACGACATTCCGCAAATCAGCTCCATTAAAGGCATCTGTGAGCTGTAAAATCGATACTTAGATAATCTAGTATTTGTTCACGTGCGACAGAAGCACATACCTTCACTATGGCCTCATAGTCAATATCCCCGCTCTTGTTCACTGGCTTGGCATGAATCTTTAGAATCTCAGCCCGCGCCTGTTCGTTGGGAAGTGGAATTTCGATCTTTCGGTCCAAACGGCCAGGTCGTAAGAGAGCAGGATCCAGGGTGTCCGGTCGATTCGTCGCCATGATGAGCTTAGTTCGTCCCAGCGAATCGAATCCATCCATTTGATTGAGTAACTTGATAATATCAATCAGAATCTTACCATATCCCTTTGCATGACACAAGAATATTCACTTACCTCCATCAGCGTTCTCTGGATTTCTCTGTCTGCGCTCGTCCCTTCCGAAAACCTCCTGCCCCCAATAGCATCTATCTCGTCCATAAAGATAACACAAGGCTCGTGATCCTTGGCATAGCCAAACATCTCGCGAACAACTCGAGCTGATTCACCAATGTACTTGTCAACAATGGCAGACGAGACGACTTTCAGGAAATTAGTTTGAAGGGTAGCGGCTACCGCCCGGGCCAACAATGTCTTTCCCGTCCCAGGAGGGCCATAGAGAAGGACACCTTTGGGAGGTTTGATACCCACGCGAACGAAGAGCTCAGGATTGAGGAGGGGAAGTTCGATTATCTAACATTTTCAAAAGTCCATCAAGAGCATACGAAGACGCATAAACGGCGGGGACACGCACCTCTCGCAGCTCGCGGACCTGATCACCGAGACCGCCGATACCCGCAAACGACGCTCCCCCTGGGTCTTCCAAACTCATTTTATAAACCAAAGGATCAACTTCTCGTGGAAGAATTCGCATGATGGTAAGGGTCGTCATGTCCAGAGATACACGGGTCCCTGACTTGAGCTTTGCTGCTGACAACGCGGGACGGTATGAAACAACGTAGCGAGGTCCAGAAGATGCCTTGACGATGACTGGAATAGATATTCGGATACTGGTGAGACAGAGATAGAGACGACAATTCGGGTGGTCTTACATCTTTCGTCATCCAGCTGCTTCATGACTTCACCGATAATTTGACCGACTGACTGGACGGCTTTGATGTCATTCTCAGTCTGTGCGAAATCCTTCTCGAGTCCTTTCAACGAGAATCGTACTACAGTGAGACGCATGTCAGTCCGAGGAAGACCGTGGTACGAGTAATATTGGCTGACGATTCTTCAGGCTTTGGCTGATATTGTCATGTGTCCGCATTTTCTGGGGAAACATTAAACATGTACAGAACGAGCCATACGACGATGCATACCTCACGATAGCTGTTGAGAGCATCTTTTCTTCGTTGATCTATCGCACCAGATGATGTCGAAGCCTGTCCGTCCATGGTAGTGACACGAGGGAATGAGACGCGTAAGGGGACGCGTCACTCTAAACAAGGTTTAGTAAGATTTTTATGATAGCGGTTATTTCGGGAACATTACACATCGGCCTGATGGTCTAGTAGTATGATTCCTTGTTAGGGTAACCTGAAATCGAGGAGGTCCCGGGTTCAATTCCCGGTCAGGCCCATTCTTTTTCTCTCCATCGTCATTTTCCCGGGAAGAACTGGTATACAGGGAATTTACATGAGTGTACAGTACTACTCCACGAATTGAAACGCGAGACCAATTAGTGATACGATACAAATACCCTCATCCAAGGACAAGAAGTCGTCCATTCCTCCCACAACCAGTATTAATAAAAACACGGGAGACTCATTAGAAACGGAAAAATCCCTTCTTCTTCTTCTTTTCATTATCCCCCACTCCCGTATTGTTGACCGAAATCGCGCTGTCAGCATATGACGAGCTCGGGCTCGGCTTGGAGATCTTTCCGCTGCGAACAGACGAACCAGAATCCTTGGGCACAACGAGTGTCGGACGCTGCGGCGGAGTCGCGTCATTTGTAAAGTATTTCTGGTCATAGTATTCCTGGTAGGATTGGTGGGCACTGCTCGTGGACACTCCGTTGGGTGCCGCACGCGATCCAACACCACCGATTTCCAAAACTTTGAGATCGTCAATAAATTGACGCGGGGTGGTCGTATGCGTTGATCCTGGTCATATACTCAGTACCAGAGGAAAACATCAAGCACGCGTTGCACGCACCGATATAGATATCTTTGTTAAGTGGTCCGGCCAGCGCATAGCATTCCCGGATCTCAGAGTATGTCATCCCACCGGCCATAAATACGATTACTCGCGGACGATTATCGACTGGCGCATTTGCCCGGGCTGCTTTGTGCCAACTTGGCTTTGCGCTCCGAAGGGACGAGGTGTGGGTTGGCGTCGCGGGGCTCTTCAAGTTCGCTGTAGTACTTGAGACAGACGGTGCGTCCTTGACGTAGGGGAAAAGAGATGGATCGAGCTTGTTGTTCACATGATCCTAGAATAGTGTTGGTGAATGGCTTCAGAAAAGCAAGAAAAGATTGATATGTACTTCGATCACCGTGCGGACGAGTGGTTTATACCGGGATAAATCATACTCCTCCTCTTGAGATGCCTTCTGTTTGAGCTTCTTCTTCGTATCCTTGTCTGCGGGGCCCTGTGATTTGGCACTCCATTAATAAGAACTAGTGACGCACAGCCTGCGCCGATGCAACCTACTCTAGTTATCCGTGTGCCGAGATGTGACAAGGAATTGACAGCATCTTGTTCCGCGATACCTAGCCGAGCATGTTGATATAAACGTCGACGATCTTCATCAGGGACGCCATCGCGATGCATGATGTACAGAGCAACCATGCGGACTTTGTTGGGATTTCTAACATGAAAAAAGTCAATACAAAAACCGCTCAGATCAAGGCGGTAGGAGTCCTACATGATGTCCCGACTATCCAGGAGCGGCACCATCTCCTCAACCAATGTTTTTGGAGTTTTGCCTTCCACAGTCATTCCAGTCGCACAACACTGAAAACAGACCACTGAAACCAAGGAAGAAAAAGAAGCGAAAAAGGTAGTACCTGTTCGACATTGGCAACCTGTGACAGCTTATCCTTCTCAAAGAGACCCATGCATTCTTGGGCCATATTAAGATGCAACGAAAACTGTGATCATAACACCGTCAATTTGGGCGACCTGTCAATGGTACGAACACAAACCTTCTCCCGCTGCTCTTGGTATTGAGGTAGGCTTGCAAGCATGTCTTTCATGTCATTCAGACTGGCAGCTCCCTCTCTAAAACAGCGTCTGAATCAGCAAACGCGTACATCTCAGGATGGACTTACCCTTTGAATCCGGCGTTCTCTTCCATGAATTTATTAAAGTCTGCCATGAGCTTATCGATAGCTTCTCGCATGTGCATGTGTCTCACAGTCGTCCATACTGTGTCTGTCTCTGAAAGCGTAGCTGTCTTATCTTCATACGCGCCCAGAGAAGACTGGAATTTATAACTAGAAATACAGGATAGGTCAGCAACTCGCGACCTACTGACGAAAACGCACGTGTATTTCGTTCCGTCCATTATTGGCAACAGATCGTTACACATGGCCTGATACGTAAACTCGTGGATCAACGGTGCAACGACATCCATGGAGCGATCGGTGATGATCAGGGTACCCCTCGGTCGAGGTGGGTCAGAAGGTTTCTAGTTCGCGCGCGGATGAGACACGACACGACCTCAAAGGAATGGCCAAGATAAACACTCACAGGGAATTCGGGATTGGTACGTTTGTACTCGTCCAAATTTTTCTGTACCATGAACGCCAAGAGTTTGGTTACGAAATCTGTGTCCGCAACCTCGTACGCACGCGCGGCGTCACCTCGGGCGAGGTTGGTTCGCCATCGATTGCTTCCTTCGGGAGGAGGGGGTGCACGAGTCTGCGTGTGCGGCTGGAGTGGGCCCAAAGGCAAATGATGGGAGGGTAGATAATATCGGATGTACGGGAATTCATCAAGTGTAATACACAAGTTCGCTATCTATAAGCGCTCCTCGTGAGATTGGTCAACGGAGCTGGAGATTTTTGATGCGCACCGTCTTGCTCAGGAACAAGAGTTCTTCTTCCAAACGTGATCGCGTCGTTTTGAACGCAGCCTCGTTTCGCGGGGGGCTGTAAATATTGAAGAAAAGGCCGGGAGTGTTGAGAGAGAAAGCTTGTGCTTCTACCGCTGCAACCAAACAGAGGAATGAGATTTGGGAAGGCTGGGATCGAGGATCTGCGTACCCCAAAAGTTCAAAAAGAGTTCCTGAAGACAGCGAAGGAAGCTTTCCGCGGGAGATGAAGTCAAACGTTGAAACAAATGTTCAGATAGACCTGAGGGGGTCCCATGATCTACGAGCGCTCCATACACCACACGGACGCACCCTCGATAAAGAATAAATGGGCCGCGAGGTATTGCTGTTGGTCTCCGGAGAAGTCCTTAATAATCCTGTCGACGTTCTGTGTCGTAGGCATGAGGATGTACACGGCTTCGAACTGCTGGGGCTCTCGGTGACTGGAGATCGATTCAATGACTGAATGCAGTACATCAGAATGTGCCGGGGATCCCTCGAGATGAAGAAGCTGCGTACGTGTGACATTCTCCTCCAGGATATCAAACTGTTTGAGCACGGAACCCAGCAACTTTTGCGAGTAATCGTCTACAACAAGGATCTTCCATCGACCTTGCGGATTCACGGATCTAATCGCCTGAAGGAATTCTAGATACTGTGGAGTGAGTAGATGGAAGGGGGAAAGGTTACCGAACGTACTCGCGCGGACAATTGCGACTAACGAGGACATGTCAAGGGGATCCTGTCCAAGACGGAGTGCAATGGATTTGCCGGGTCACCGCGCGGTCTCCGTCAGGCCTTTCAAGCATAACCAAATCGGGCCACCCTTACTTCGAAATCACACAAGTTGCTTTGCTTGTCTTTATCAATTCCGATCAAAAATAAATTGTTCCGTGAGTGAGCCAACTTGACTGAATACAGACTGAAAACTAGAGCAATGACGAAGTAAGAGTTCAACCGTCCTTTGGAATCCTGAAATCTGTCTGAAGCAGAAGTTATTTACACTCCATCTAGGAATTAATCGGCTAGGTAAATGCTAAATGGAACTAAAAGTGATCTGCCCGTCACAACGACACAGCGAATATCAACGACGATGCAATGGCAACCAACAGAGGAATAGCCGTGGCAAACAGATTATTGCCGGTTATCGAGCTTGCGCTTGAAGAACTACCTGATTTACTGCTGCTACCAGTGGTGCCAGCAATGGTGGTATTCGGGAAAGGGAACGTCTTATTTTGGTTGCTCTCACGGTAGAGGTTCGTGGCAGGAATCCCGTTACAGTGGCCAATGGAATCAAACTGTAACAACCTATGTAAGTACGCAAGCATCGAGAGGACGGTCAAGAAAGCTTACGGTCAATGGTGGGTTGAAGCTCTCAGCGGCGGGAAGGGTATAACCGATGGCAAGGTCAACAGTTTGCGGATACAAATCATGTTCCAGGACGATGAAACCAGTACTCAGGGTGGTCGCATTGGTGAGGATCGCCTCAAAGGTGGCAAATGATTGTGGACCAGTGACGACACCACCAGGAACCTTCCAATCTGTTTTGGACAATGAGCAAAAGTCGACGTGAATAATTCAGTTCAATTCACCGTTGGTATCAAACGTAGCACCGGAAGGGGTCCTGGTCCATATAACCGGAACCAATCCCATGGCCAAGGAAATAGCGCGAACACGATCATCAATATCACCGTAAGGGGGACGCATCAAAGTGGGAGTAACACCAAGGACCTGCTTGATGGCTTCGCGAGTGTACCCTAATTCAGCGACGATTTGTTCGGTGGAAAGCATGGTGAGAGACTAAATTCAGATTAGCGGCGCAGAGAAGGGTTGATAAGGCGAGTATGCAAACCCTGTGGGACCAGGTATGAACAGCAATCTCGTGACCAGCCATATACTCTTCGACGAGTACCTTTGGACTCTCGACAACGCGAGACCCGATGACAAAGAATGTGGAAGTGAGGTTCTTTGAGGCGAGGTACTGGAGTAATTCCCTAGAATGCGGTTAAAGCACACAACATTATTTTTCCCGAGAATATACTCACTGGGCTGAAAGAATGGAAAGAGGGCTGGATGAGCATGCCGTTGAGTTGGACGGGCAGAGAGCACTCACTATATTTGGCAGGACCGTCGTCAAAGCTAACACCCCAAGTCATCTTGTCCGGGCACGCAGTGATATCGGTAGCGCGAGTATATCCACCACATGTCCACCAACCACGGTTGGCAGCATCTGCTGCTGCTGCAGGATCATTCACGCACGTTCCGTCGACAGTAGGAGGAATATCCGGAATGTCGAACCCATTCAGTTCTTGCATCCACTGGGCAACCACGGGAGCAGCTAAAAAAAGAAGAGGTGATAAATCCACAGGCCTGTGGGCAAACACGGGATGGAAACGTACTGGTGGGAGCAATCTGGTCCTGGGTCGGCCAGTCGCTGGCAATGAAAACAACTGCCAAGGGTAAGATGAGTGGAGAGCTAGAGAGGGATAAACTCACATGGAGTGGGCAGCGTCGGGGCACCGGAAATCGGAGGAGTGGCTCCAGGAGGATACGTGGCGGTGACGGGGAGGGTGGAAGGGGTGGGCATGCCGGAGGTAATCGAGCTCAACGGAGGGATTGTCGTTCCAACTGGCGTCGTCGGAACGGGAGACGAGGAGTTGGTGGACATGGAGGACGAAGTACCGGATGATGAAGAAGAAGACGAGGACGACGAGGACGACGAAGAGGTGAGCGTAGAGGAAGGAGACGAAGAGGAAGACAACGGGTCCCTCTTTGCGAGACGGGCATGGCGGTGGTCGTGCGCGTCAACGACGGCGAGGAGAGGTAAAAGAGCGACGAGGACGTTGAGGTACATGGCAAGTGAGCGACCAGAAAAAAGAGTGAAGGTCGGGACGACGAGGGCACGGGAAGAGATAGCCAAGTGGACTCAGCAGCTGGGAATTAGTTAGAATAAGAATAGAATTGTCATGGAAATTCAGACCATACTTACTTTCCTTTTTTGGAACGTTATCGTTCGTGCGCCCTTGCCGGTCAATGTCTCTGACAGCGGCCCCCAACATGGCACAGGGTCGCGTGCGTATCATTCTTCTGCATCAGAACAGAACGACTGACTTGAATCCGCTGCTCGTCTGTCTCTGCATTTTGAATTTTTCTGCACCACCGCGGGCGGCCTCGTGCCGACTTGACGACTACAGAGCCCATAGCGCAACTGCTGGTTGATTGTGTCAACTTCCTGCCGACAGTGTCTCGGTTTCACATACTACTAATATCTAATTACGTCATGCGAGTCGGCGACAGCCGGATCATCCAAGTCACACCAGTGGAGACTCATCTACATTCAGAATCAGAGCCGTGTAGAACCTGATCATCTCCACGAAGCTTGACGCCGATATCGCTGTAAGTGTTTCCGCTCCATCAGTAAAGTCCCTGAAACATTCAGCACCCTCACCTTCATTCACGGTGTGCACCCCCGGAAGCAGCGTTCCGCCAGCCGCCCCTTCCGTGTGTCCATATCGGAAAATGTGGGGCGTTAAATCCCAGTAGAACCTCGTGTCTGCATCTCGTCCGTCAACCTGGACGTCTCTCATACTTGACTAGCCACCCACCAGTATTGCCAGACATCATCCCAGGGCTTACGACGATATTGTCGTCTCCAGAAATCGCTCGGTGAGCATTGTAGGCCGCTTTAATACTTCCCGATAATAATCGGTAAGGCACCGCGTCCTCCTCTGTTGGCGTGATCGGTGCAGGTTCAAGCCCACTTTCAAATGCTATCGAAAGCGTCAATGTACCCCTGAATGTCGCGTCCACCTCGTCCATTTTCACGTCAAACGCGGTGTACGACAAATTATGCTCGCGTGCAAGTGGCCCGAGCAACCTGGTATCGTGTCCCAGCGTAGTGGCAACCGAACTAATCACCGAAGATGAACGCACGCCCACGATTGATCGGTCATTCCCTCACCTTTCTACAGAAATCCGATGGTTGACGACCGCATAGGCACGTTCCGGAAGTGCGTTGACTTTCACTCCGCCGTGCACGATATCAATCGCTTGCGTTGTGCCCACAAGATTCTTGATTGCGGCATTTCTGAACAGTTCCTTCTCCGCGGACAGCAGAGCTTTGTCAGAGTGCTCTGCGGCAACAATAGCTTGCCTGAGTGAATCTGGTAGGTCCGGTGCGTGTCTCGCCAGACACTGGAAATTTTTGTACATAGGAGAGCCTCGTGCCTGGGAAACGTTTGTCGATAAAGCCAGACAGTATCACGTGATGAAGGACTGACCAGATGATCACCAAACGGATTCTTTTCAATGGCGACAAGGAACTCTGACAGTATACCGATACTCTACATCGAGTGGTTAGCATAGTACACGATCGGACGCTTGGGGCTAACCGTGTGAGGGGGAGGCAAGCTAGAGTGTCCTCCGGCTGTTGCAACTTCGACCTTTACATCAACCGAACCTTTTTCTGCGATGCCTGGGGTAGCAATGACTTGTCCGTATTGCTCTCCGTATCCAGCTGCAACCCTGTTTCAACAGTCTGCATCTCCAACCAAGTGTATTTTCCTTACCTCCCTCGTCAACCAACATGGCGTATCCATTTTCGCCAAACATCTCCAGCAGTTCTACCGCCAGGGTTTGCGCGCCCTATGGGACGTTAACATTATTAAGCCAAGCCTGCATTTGTTTCACCTTACATATGCTCCACTGGACTCTTCGTCGAAGCCCGAGGCAAGAACTACAGTTCGTGTTGGTTCATAGCCGTTTTTCAACATTGTTTCCATCGCCGACCTGTTTTTTACTCGACAACGTTGAGCAGAGCAACCACGAAGTGAGCTTACAGTATGCCGATCAATCCGTTCTTGTCGTCTGCAGCACCTCGGCCCCAGATCAATTGACCTGTGGATGACAGCTATGAGCGATCCGATGCAGAGGAATGGGTCATAACAAACCATCAAAGTGGCCAGAGAAAGGAGGATAAGTCCAATCAGCATACGTGGTAGGCTCCACGGGTACGACATCTGGAGAAACACAATCGAGTCAGAACTGAGAGTGATGGAACTGTTAGTCGTCCAGACCTTGGTGGGCAGCCAAGAGCAGTGGTTTCAAGGTTGCATCTAAACCTTTCCATACAAAGATCAATCCATACGTGTTGACTTTGGTCAATTCAAGGGTCGAGTGACTATAAAAAAGTCAATGTTGTAATCGAAACGTCCCTGTGAGATTACGACATACACTAGGGGGAAAGACTTTGCGATGTAGTCATGGAACGTAGCAAATTTCTCCCAGCGTGGGTCTAGCCCTACGGGGTCCATTTGATCGTAGGACTCGGTGCTGTCGAGTCATACGTACGTGAGCTGTGTGAATCGCTACACCACTAGTGCCACCACCAGACTCACGGGATTTGAATCGCTCCAGAAAGCCATTCGACTGCTCTTGATTGGAACACCTCCGACCCATAAATTTCGGTCAATGAGCTCCATAGAGCGCTGTGCTTTACTGGGATCAACTCGGGAGCCTGAGGGCATAAATCGACGGTGGATGGACGGGGAGGGCCACCATGGATGCAGTGCCAGAGGTATCTGTGAGTGCCAGTGATTCTCACAAAGTATGTGACCGTCAAGGCCACTAGCGCGAAGAGGATCGTCTTTGCAGCTCTCGAGGAGATGCTGCGTGGTCTCGGTTTGAGTCCCGGGAGTTCATCCACAGCTTTGTCCAACATACTGGTACTGTCGGACGATAGAAGGCAGAGCGATATCGGTTATGTAAACCGCTTGGAGTCTACGTTCAGTTAAACTCTCAGCAGTGGGAACGAATTGTCTGCTAGAGGCTACTATTATTAGTAGACATCGCGATAAGAAGGTGTCCGTAGGTAATTCAGGCGGGGTTTTTTGTTCAGGCGGCGCGGTGCCACTGCTGATACCTTCCGATTTCCACGTTGTTATTTTCGATTCTGCTGCTTGTATCGCTGGGGCCGCCGTCATATCTAGTGCTATACTAAATCGTGGTGGGTCCATGAGAACTCTCAGCGTTAAGCGGTAAAATTGATCACCAAGGGCTAATTATCACCTGTCTTCAGGTTTATTCAAGAATATTCATGCCAGTCACTACGTTTCCATCAATCGATGGAAACAAACCCCTGGTTTCGTCGACCCAAGAGTCGTCAAATGACGATGACGTGGCAAACGAAGCTCGAGCCCGTCTTGATGACGAGATCGCTACGTTGACCTTCAAGTTGTGCACCCTTCGCAGTCGGCGGAACTCCCTGTCACCCATTTCCCGCCTTCCGACAGAGATCCTCGCCTCCATATTCATCCACTGCGCTCGCACTCATCAACAGCCCCGACATGTAACATCTGACATTCCTAGTTGGGTCTCAGTCTCTTATGTTTGTCGCCACTGGCGAGACATCGCATTGCACACTCCGGTTCTCTGGTCATTCTTGTTCGTGTCTTCCAAAGAATGGACAGACGAGTTGCTTGTCAGATCAAGGACAGCACCGTTGAAAGTTTGCGTAGATGCCGAATATCCCGGGCGAACCAACGAACTGTATCTTTTGAAGAAAGTGGCACCTTTAACAGACCGTATCCAAGATCTCTCTCTGTGGCTCACCCGCCGCGAAGCGGAGCGTATTTTTTCACTGTTCTCTTCCCGTGCTCCACTCCTGCAGTGTTTGCGGATCTCGGTGGAAAGGTCCAATCATCTCGGGGATTCCGCCCTGAAGTTGACAAGTACTCTCTTTGATGGATATACTCCGGCCCTCCGTGACCTACAGCTCACAAACTATACATTCCCACTAAAATCGCTGCCGCTCGGTGGTCTGACGTCCCTCAGACTGCGCGATCTGGGCACATCCTTTCAACCGACACTCGCAGAGCTTGGGGTTGTTCTCGGCCGCATGCAGGGCCTCGAACACCTATATCTCGAAAATGCTCTCCCTGGCGCTCGTAAAAAATCGGATGGCCAGCCAGGGGAGATTCGCCTCCCTCAGCTCTCCCGCTTTTCACTCGTGGCACCGTTCTCTACGGTCGTCCTACTTTTGTCTATTTTTCACCTTCCAATCAAAACAGAGGTCAGGTTGAGATGTTGTTACGAACCGGACACTTCGAATTACACCGCGATCTACGGCCTCCTCGCGAAGCGGTTCATCGTCTCTGAGGACCAGGCATTTTCTCTCGCCCCCATCATCCGTACTTGCTTCGTCGACGCTGTGTCGGCGATGGTGGGCTTTATTTTTAGCACGGTCGAACGTGACTCTGGGCGACGCGCGTTCTCGGTGTCCACGACGGAGTATGACCTTGGTCAACTACACGAGGATTGGGATTGCAATATTCCACTCAAGGCGGACATTATCCTACAGACATCGACGCCAAGGGATCGGGAGGAGTTTGTAGGCAACGTTTGCCGCAGGATGCCGCTGACGAACCTGGAGAGCGCGCACTTCAACTTTGATTCCGAGACCATCCTTTCGTCTAATTTCTGGTGGGAGACTTTTGGGTATCTGCAGGGGTTGCGGTGCATCAAACTTGCCGAGGTCAACTTGGGGGGATTCGTGCGGGTGCTTGAGTCCGACTCTCGGATGTTTGCGCCCGTTTTGGAGCAGCTAGAGCTCCTCAGCGCGAGTTTTCTGAAGGACGGTCGTCGCCGGACCGATAGCGTGCGTTCTTGGGGTGTAGTGATGGCGCATCTCTACGACGCTCTGGCCAGTCGACAGGCGGAAGGTCACGGTTTCAAACGACTCATTGTTGCAGATCGGCAGTACGTTGCTGACGAGGTGGAGGGCTTGAAGGAGGTGACGACTACGAGTCCTGATATTCCGACACGATTTCTGTTTGAATGAGGAACTTGTATATCTACGATCGGTCTACGCGCGGTGTATGGTTATACCTCGATGCTGGTAATGAATTGCAGTGTTTCTAGAGTAACTCGATAGCGAAGAATGCGATTAACCAAGTGAGTAGATTTATTATACATCCGTCTGACTGCGTGCCAACTCCTCTATCGAGGGCCGTTTGGGAGCGACTATTCCGCTACGACCCGAACTAGCATACAAGACTTCTGCCTCGCCGAGGACACCGGGCGTGTAGTCAGCCGGAGGACCAGACTTGTAAATATTGCCGAGAGAGTCAAAGGTCGAAGAAGGGAGTTGGAGAAGATCAGAGGGTGTCTTGGTGAGATAGAGTCTATGCAAAGCATCCTCTGCAGCCTATGGGGTGACTCAATGACCAGAGTCGAGTGAAGCAAAAGGTGGACGCGTACCCGGTACTCGGCCATTTTGAGTGAACTACCAAAGCCCTCGCCGAGCTTGTCTACGCCAGAGTATATGCCTACGACGAATATGGGTGAATTCGAAAACCGACCGGTTTCTTTCAAGAGTCTTGGAGAAAATGAGCATGCGGAAGGGTAGTGAGGAAGGGAGGGGGTCACCTGGACTTTGGTCGCTCTCTGCCAAACTTGGCGACTGTCTCCATAAGAGCGCGTTTTGGATCGCGAAATTTCAGCATGGACCGAAGGTCGACTTGACGAGAGAGGAAGAGGGAGTGTACGAATTCGCGAGCGGAGGAGAGGGACCTCTCTTGGCACACCAACGCGGTCAGGGCGCGCGGTATAGACGCGAGGGCGTCGGAATGGAGGAGGGGAGGAGAGGTGGGCGTGGCAGGCTGGAGAGAAAAAGTGAGGGTGGTATATTTGAACGAGAAAAAGGGCAAACCTGTCTGTGCCAGCGCAAAAGGGGGGTTGCGCCCATTTCTTGTGCGAGACTAGCGCAGGTGAGTGGGCCGACGTGAGCGCTGACTGCAGCCTTGAGAACGCGTGTGGGGAGGTGTGGGTATGAGGCATGGAGGTATTCCGAGGCAAATAGACCCATGAGCGAGTTTCCGAGTGCAGCGAGTGCCGCATTTGTGGGTGGCAGAGGGCTGGACGGGTAGTACTTTGCATGGAGTGGTAGAAAAGATTTGTGAGTGCAAGCGCGTCTTATGGTGTCAGGACAGTCTAGAACTGCACCCAAACCAACGCGGTGAGCAAAGGCGGAGAGTGCTGTAGGGGGAGGTGGTCGTAGTAGTGGATTGATCATGGTGAAAAAACCACCTCTCGGCAACACCCGAAGGAGGTCATCCTACTACAACCACACCAAATGCTACTACCCTTGTCGTTCACTAATTCGTTCTGGACTCAGGACTTTCGTACTGGACTAGAAGTCCTCTATGCAAAGCTCGAACAGGTGCGCGGAACTACACTCACACTTGCACGCATCTCATCCTCAACCAGGGCGTCGCAGAGAACGACGAGATCGTGACATTCATAAGGGTGTGTATACACCCTGTCGTGCCTCTCTCCATCCCTCACCCCACCAGGCACGTGCAAACGCAGAAAATCAGCTCGTCGCAGCATTGCTCTCCCAGTCCGCGATCACCTCACAAGGTATCCGCTTGCAATACCTACAACCTGGCACCACACTCACCCTCTACAGCCGGTTTCAGCAGAGACGATGGCGCATCCCTCCTCACCACATTCCGTGGTCTCCAGGCAGAGTCTGCAGCCCAGGCTCAGATACACAAAGACATTGCCAAGGACCTCCAAACGCTCGTAATCGAGCCGTTCCACTTCTGGGCTCTAGGTTACAAGGTACCCTGCTTTACGCGTGCCTGGACACCGTTTCATCCCTCCCAAACAGGACCGTCTCTCCTCGAGCAAAGCAACAGCTTTCAACAACTGGCTCCGCTTCTACGATGATGCCCAAAAAGAGGTCATCAGGTTGAAGAGCGCATACTTGACAAAGACGCGTCGTGCAGACGAAGCAGAAGACGAGTATGGCCATGACTTGTCTACCTCTTCTATTCTGACCCATCCACAGTGCAAAGTTTGCACCCAACAATGATTTAGGTGACCACTACACCGCATCGCCACGGCTCGCCCCACGCGACGCCCGCACCCCCCAGCGTTCTGCTACCGTTACAGAGCGCATCACACAGCGATTCAAGGAAATTCAGAAAAAGGCCTCTGCAGCCACAGCTCCTTCTTCCACCACCGCTGCCGCAGAAAAACCTGCCGACGAGCCACCAAAGGTTGACAAGGGCAAGGGTAAAGCCGTTGACCCACCCTCGCCCGTCCTGGCATCGTCCCCTCCTCCCATGTCACCACCCTTGCCCCCTTTAAAAACACAAGTGGCGTCGTCCGCGCCACTGCCCCCGTCCCCTATCCTTCTGGCTGGCTTATCTTTACCACCTTCTGCCGTATCTGGCCTCCTCGCCCGCGCTGCCGTCGAGTTACCCCTCAGAGCCATCCGTTTCCCCCTAATTGGGGAATATCCCGACTGTTTCTCAGGCTCCGAATTCGTCGAATGGCTGAACAAGAACGTACCTGGCTTCGATGGCAACATCGAATTGGCAGAGGAAGCCGCAAGAGACCTCACCGAAAGAGATAGCCTCCTCCGCAGGATTGGCGAGTTTGGAAACCAATTCGACCATGCTGATGATGCATTTTACCAATTCCGTCCCAAAGTGAGTGCCCGTATCTCCTTGTTTTCGCGATCACCCTGACGTCACTCCGCAGGCGTTTGACCTTGATGGCAAATCGTCCGAGCCCTCGTCTACTGCAAAAAGAAACCAGATTGCTGATAATTTATTGAAACGCTCTGGCAATCTGGTGAACGTCGTAACGAAAGCCCTCAATGCCAACTCGCAGAGCGAACCAATACACGTCAGGCTTCGCATAGAGGCTGATGAAGCTGACAAACTTTACCGTGTCTCTGTGAGAAAACTCGATAGACAGCGACTCGGGTTGGAGGAGAGGATCGAGGAAACGCTCAAGACCCTCCAAAAGTGGGAAATGGAGCGTCTTGCAGCGGTCAAGACTGGTGAATAACAATTTCATCACTTCCGACAAACATCCATGTTAACCTCGTGTAGTGCTGCTTCAATATCAAGGAACATTGGCCAATCTACCCAGGGCCTTCGAGCCGACTTTGGAGAAATCAGCAACACTCGTTGCATCATACCAGCCGGATTCTGACTTGACTGCTCTCATGGAGCGTTACCGCACGGGGCCTTTCCGTCCCGTGGCACAGCTATACGAGTCTGTTGCCCACGACGAGTCCGATGTCGTTTTTGGCATCGATCTCCGCAAGTGGGCCGAAGGTGGATGGAGCGCTCTCACCGCTGGCGAGGAAAAAAAGGAAACAATTCCTCCTGTTCTCGCTGCGCTCCTGGATGGCTTAACGGTGTCTTACACAAAATTACCCGATGACACAGGTGAGCTATCAGGATAACCGGATGCAGTCGTGGTCTGATCTATTACCTTTAGAAAAGCGCAAAACCTGGATTTATGACGTACCCCTTCCGGCTGTTCACCATCTCAGAGAAGCTCTCAACGCGGTTCCACCTGGTCAACCATTCTCCACGGAAATGCTCGCCAGGTACGATGCTCCTGTTCTTGCTGGGTGTGTCAAATTGTGGGCTTTGGAGCTTGATCCCCCCTTGGCTCTATGGGAAGGTTGGGACGACATCAGAAAATTATATCCGGCAATGGGCTCAGCGGCGAAAACGGACGGGGAACCGTCCGAGGAGCAACATCATCAAGACTTGCAGACAGCACTCCAACGGCTGCCCAGAGTGCACCTGTACGTTCTAGATGCCCTGGTGACGCATCTTCGTACTTTGATTGTTTCCACCACTACGGAGGAGCCAGTTGAAGTCTACATGACGAAACTCGCATTATCGATTGGTCGCAGTAAGCACTTTTCGTGCAAGTATAATTGTCTATTGCTGAACTATCAACTAATTTAGCTATCATTCGGCCCAAGGTTGAGACAGAGATATCTATCCAAGCTCGGCACCCTACGTGTACGTGGTTCGATCCCATGTCCCCGTTTGACGCTTTAATCGTCCAACAGTGTTGTTCCTCGACCTACTGAAGAACTACGAGAACATTTTACCACCAACTATCGCGAAAAAACAACGCGAAACAGAGCGTCGTGTGTTAATGAGAAAACGAACTGCGCCGATCGATATGCGGGTGAGCCGTGGCAGGATCTCAGTGGGCGCCCCCACCAGAGAAATCCTTGCCGCTCAGCAAGCCGCCCAGAAGTTGTATCCCCAAAGTAATGCAGACGCGTCGGCTCCCTCACCTCCGGCGAAACCCCAAGAATCCACTGTGATGACTGCCAAACCGGAATCCATTGAAGTCCCTACAACGGAACATTATGTTCCGGAAGCTATGACACAGGAGGATGATACCACCCATCCTCGCCCCACCTTCAAGGAGCCCCCTCCTGAGACAGATGACGTGCCCACTCGTCCTACCTTTAAAGATCCACCTCCTGAAGTTGAAGATGCACCGCCCCCGCGACCAACGTTTGTATCACCGCCCGCATCACCTCCCCCTGTGGAAGAAAAACCCGCGGTTTCGCCTGCAGTAGCGGTGACGCCTGCGACGCCCCATAATCCCATCAAATCGCTCAGACGTAACTCAGCCCTCCGTTCTGGGGCCGCATCTCCTGTTCAAGGACGCAGCCCCTCGCCATCGATTGCCACTGGTGGTGGTGAATCCACTGCTGAAGACCAGCCTTTGACGCATACCAAGTCTGGATTGTCGAGACATACGTCGGGACAGGGTGCGGTTCGCGGGCCCCGTTTATCGAGGACTCCGAGGAGCCAACACGGTGGCAGCGTGAGCGGCATGATTGCTAATTTCAACAATCGTTCGACGGGGACGTCGCCGCCACCGCCATCGACGACGGGGTACAAGCGACTGTCTGGAGGAGGATCGGCATCGTCTCGTCTTTCCGCGACCGCGGGGGCGGGGGCGGATTTTAAGAGAGCGAGTGGGCGTGGTCTCGGTGGGTTATCCCGAAGGACTATGGCGAGCGACGCCGAGGACGAGGTGGTGGATAAGTAGTGCATTTGCGCTTTTTTTGTATTTCTTGATTGACTCGGACGCTCTGTTGATTTTAATTATCTATGCGCGTATGTCTTGAATGCTTTAATGATTGTTTTTTATGCCTTGTTGCGGCGACCCATCATTACTTGCGTTACCACACATAGTACTCAAGTGGGGTTCAATTGCAAAGTGCCACTACGCTACGACTCGGGGCGCGTCGTGTAAATGTTTTGGACTCTACAGCAGACTGAGCTCCCTCATACTCTGACAAGTCGGTTTACGGTAACTTGCAACCACTGGCGGTAGGCACTAGGCACCAATATGTACATACAGAACCCGCTGATCGAGCGGAACGCTACCAGCCAATGAGTTCATCGTCTTTTGGAGCGCCAACGCCGCTCGGGTATGATCCAAGTGATCAGACCCATCCATCAAATTCTCGTAAAACTTGTACGCGATCTTGTTCGTCTGTGCATCGTCCACCGCCCACATCGTCCCAATCACAGACCGGAACCCTGCAAACTGCATCGCCGACGCCAGATGGATCTCCTCGTCTGGACTCTCCTCGTCTCCGACCGTCGTATGACACGCAGACAGATACGCGAACTCCGGGTTCCCCAACTCGCATCCCATGATGCGCTCGACAGTAAACCGGCTGTCATAAAGTCCAAACGCAGAATCAAACGGTTGCTTCCTGTTTGGGATGCCATGACAAACAAGGTGAACCCACTCGTTCCTCCGCAGTTCCTCCGAGACCTGGGCCATGCTCGATTCTGGACCGTCGAGGTGGGTAAAGGTCGCGAGATCTTCAGGGATACGATCGGCGACGATGGTCAGTTCGCTGCCGGCGGAAAGGAGCTGGGTTTCGCCTTTGGCGCTCGCCTGGCCTACGGCAAGGAAGCGGCGTTTTTCGTCGTGTACTGAAGTCGTCGCCACCGATCGTTCTTTTCGTCTCGCACGGATGAGGGCAGTCAGAGTGGGCGTGTAAGACGAGATATACAAATGGGAAAAATTCCGTTGGTCCTTCCGATACGGACCAGCCGCATGTAACGGCAAAAGACAGAACTCGGCAGTGGGACACCACCAGATACGTGAGCAAGGTGGGACTACTGCCGCCTGGAGAAAATCGGCGATCGGCGAAACGACTTCATCCCAAAGGGTTCTTAGGAGGCAAGCGAGATCTCTGCCCATGTCCATTGATTTTGCGACCAAAATCAAGGATTGAAGTTCTGACGACAGGTCCTGGACACGGGATTTCGTGATTTGCAGTGGGATGTGAACCGGATCTCTGTCGAAAAAAACAACGAGTGCATCGCACGTATACTGGCTAGCATTCACGATGATCACAGGTCCACCACTGGCAGCGTGCTGGAGTTCGGAGAAGGAAGAGGGGAGAAGGAATCGAGAAAGACCAGGTAAGTTGCGAATTTTGGTGATGGCAGATTGTAGATCAACATTAAGACTGCACAACTTATTGTGTTGATCTGGATCTTGTGAATGAATTGTGTTGTGTATTTCTGATGACAGCTGAGTAAACTCGTCTGCAAGGACCTTTCCTTCCTGGCCCGACGCGATGACGTCTGTAAGAGGGGAACGGAGACGAGCGATCTGGTTCCAGAATACACCGCGGCCTTGCTCCAACAGCTCCACCACTTTTTTTGCATGTTGATTGCGGAGACAAGCGGAAAATGCATCGATTGCTAGCGTTGAAGCGAGGTCCTTGAAAGTCTGCAAATGACTGGGTAGGGTTGGCAAGATGGCCAGATGCTGAACAAGTAGTCGAAGATATGTCTCGTATGCGAGAAGCGTTGTGGGATGGCGGAAATTCTCAGTTGCTGTGATCCATTCCTTGACTACACAGAGATCGGTTGGTGAGACTGTTTGTGAGATATTCGTCAACTCGGCGTAGAGACTGAATAGATCATCTCTGTCCTTCAAGTCCTTTGATTGGGTGAACTGAACACGGAGACAACCTGCAAGTTGATGCAACGACCATGATCGGTGGGGGTGACCGAATGGGAGAAGGTCGAGGGTTTGTCTCCCGAGGATGATGGCCTCATTGAGGTCCGTCGTATCTCCAAGCCGCTTGTAACGATTGGAGAGACAGTGTACGACAATGTTCAATGACATTGAACGAAGCGCCGGGTGCCCTACTGGACAAAGCTTTAGTGCTTCTCTGGAACAGACAATACCTTCCTCGACGTCCCCTATCGCCCCAAGACGTTTGTAACGCTGCGTGAGATGTCGAATGAGTAGAGTCAGCGACCTCCATCGCATGTGGTGACCGGGTGGGCAACGATCCAGTGCTTGGCGATCAAGGACGACTGCCTCGCTAATGTAGTCAGTCCCGTCCCCTTGCTGAAACTTTGCACACGCGGATTTTGCTCGTGAAAGTATTTCATCGACTGAAACAGTCGCCTCCCCAATGGAGTCCGCCCTGTCCTGACGCTTGGTACGACGAGACAACCGCTTTTTGTATGTTATTTCCGCGCTCTTCTAGAAGGAAACGAGAACCTTTTGATTTTATCTGGGAAAACCGCTAAGATGTCTGTATGGCACTGGAAAACAAGAATGCAAAGTTACACACGGTCTCGTCGTTTTTACAATCTCCAACAAACCCATCGGATTCTCTCTCAAAACCGATAGCCTCAAGCTCAAACCGAGGGCTATTAGATCTGTTGAGGGGTCCACTGTATGACCATGAGGACAGTGGCCAACTTTTTCAGTGGTTATTTGGAGCCGCTTCGAGCCACGGATGGTTTCCAGTAGTGTTGAGGTTGCGATGCAAATATTAGTATCTCCATCGTCGCCTCCCTTAGAGAGTTGCAAGTACTAGACCTTTGATGAGCAGTTCCAGGATTCTCCGTCGAGAAAGTTACACTAATAAGCATACCATACATTACGAAGACGAGATGATACAAAGGTCACTACAACACACAAGAGGAGAGTTATAACAATAACGATATCTAGACTTCCTGAGAGGCACCGTCTTTCTTTCCCTTGCTGGACTTTGATGGTAGCAACTCCGGGTTGATAAATGGCACGACACCACCCTGACTGATGATGACATCCCCCAGAAGTTTGTTCAATCTGCAGCGGCAATTAGCAAACATGCCTGGCCAATCATGCAGGATACCTTACTCTTCATCGTTTCGGATGGCAAGCTGTAGGTGGCGAGGAACAATACGTTGTTTCTGAAAAATGATTAAATCAGGAACACTAACATCTAGTAAAAAGCATCATACCTTGTTATCGCGAGCGGCATTGCCTGCCAATTCAAGGATCTCTGCGGCGAGGTACTCCAGCACGGCAGCGAGGTATACTTGGGTAATCATGAGGATCGAATTCCCCAAAGTCACAGTGGACATACCGGGCGCTCCCGCTCCGACACGCTGGGCATAATTGCCCCTTTTCAATAGTCTGTGGATACGCCCGACAGGGAATTGCAAGCCTGCTTTAGATGAACGAGACTGGGACTTTGAGTCGCCACCGGTCTTGCCCGAAGATGATTTGCCACTACTCTTCTGTGAGCCGCTGCACACCCTTTGTAGGACTAAGGCGAACTTACGCTTTTCCTTTTCCAGACTGCAGTTTTGATTCAAATGAGTTATGAGTGGAATAGAAGAACTACAGCTGTGCTTACCATCGTTTAATAGTGCGAACTGGCGTACAAGGGGGAGGAGTGAGAGTAGGAATGAAGAGCAAACATTCTCCGCAGACCGACGCGACTGCTATTTATCAAGCCTAATTTAGGGCGGAGTTACAAAACAAGCAATCAACGCGCTTTGCACGTGACTGACGCGATTTTCTGAAGGGATTCCGAGAAAGGCAAGTTGCCATGTGGCATTGGCAGTTCGAAAGCAGGCCTTGACTGGTTAGTAACTGCTCTGCCAACCGGCCTTGCGGTCTGCACGCAGAACTTTCCTCTTCACACGGCCAAATACTCCATTTTTCTTTCTATCTTGCCCAACGGCAGTTCGTCTGCCTACTCATGTCTTCCTCTACTGGGCCTCCCGCAGGAGTATTGCCCACACCACCATACACACCACCATTGTCTCCGACACATGACCAGGTTTGTACAATGCCATCGGTGCAGCCCGAAGCCGTTAATACCGCGCTTACCTGAATACGCCTGTTAGGTAGTCGTTTTATACGTCGTATGTGAAGCAACCCGATCCAAATCGATTTCAGTTGACACCCGATGACCCTGCAGACAGTAGTATTCACCGTCGTGATTTTTGGGATGTGGAATATCCCCGGCGCTCGGACGCTGATCAATCCATTGAAGCTATTCACCATCGGTTGGCACGAGCTTTGCCACATAATCGCCGTGGGTTGTTTGTCATGTTACCCATGCCAATTCGCATTTATCTCTCACTTGAATCATCTGTGTTTACTAGGCAATTCTGACTGGTGGAACGATACTGTCTGTCACCATCGATCCATACCTAGGCGGCGCAACACTAATAGAAGGTGGTAAACCAATGATAATATTACCTGCTGGATACGTGGGCTCTACCATCTTTGGTGGTGTATTTATGTTGGGTGGCTTTGATACGCTCGTCGCCAAGATACTCAGTTTCGTAATTGGCCTCGGGTTGATCACCCCACTTGTTCTTGTTCGTGATAAACTGTGAGTGATGAGATCCCCTTTGACCTATCTGGTTAGCTTACCAACGGAAGGACGATACTGCTCACAATTCTCTATGAGGGTCTTCTAATCGGTTTCTGGTTCATTGCGCACGCGTATGTGATTATCATGCACATCGCGTGAATACTTCTCATCTCTCTATAGCCAACCATTGAGATGGTACTGCTTATTTGTTGGCGTCATGAAGTCAGCTTCACGCTTTTGCTCTCATTCGTCATTGTTCTGACCTTCTTTCGTAGTGTTTTCTTCGTCATTTGTGAGTAGGGTCTACATGATTTCGGCTCCACCTAAGATTTCTTCACAGGGGACATCGCAGACGATAAGTTCTTCCGTAAGGTCAACGACTCCGACTGCACACAGTTCCACATCATGTTTCCCCGTCTATCTGCGCATTGTAAGAACTGTCATTGTCTGTCTTTGAGCAGCTGATCAAGCTCCGTAGTCTGGGCATGTATATGGCTGATTTTTGAGATTGGAGTGTGTATATCGTTCCTGTTCATCGGATTGGTCTCTTTCAAGGTAGGCCCGTGTCTCGAGTCATTGGTACAATATTGATGGCCGTGTAGCTTACTACTCAGCAAATGGACGTACAAGCAGGTAAGCAAAGGAGATATATAGCGCACTGCATCTCACGATCGTGCCAGCCACCTTTCTTCCTACATGATGCACGGCTTCGATGACGAGAGACGATAGACGACTTGGCTTTTGGACAGAAACCCTTATACCTTTCGTCCATACTGCCTCGACCATACAGATGTACCATTGCTCTTCACTCACGTATCTATATCACAACTTGCATTGAAAGTGACTTTGCAGCTTCCTCTTGGGACGCTCGTAAATTAATATATCTAACTATTGGTCACGCCGAAGACGGATGATTGAATACATTAGACCTTGGGCCAAGAGCGTTGTGGATCATTGACATACTTACATCGTGCAGTCAATATTAACTCTGGGATCTAAATACGATTTTTCGATGCAAGCCACGAGAATAACAAAATACAATAAGTGAGGATTTGTGGTAGAATTCGGCGGTGTAGCGTAGATGACGATTGAACGACATGTCAAATGAGCGATACAGACATGCAGAATGAGACAGAAAGGTGTTAGTACGTGCAACGATATCATTTACGAGCTGCTCGCCGTATGAGACCAGCAATGACAAGCGTGCCTAGAGCGGCTATGCCTCCCGCAAGTGCCATTCCGACATATCCTTCTGGGATCGAACAGTCAGGCAGAATCGAATCACCTCACGATGAAAAGTACGAACCTTTCGTAACGGCCTGCTCGGTGAGAGATGCTAAACTTTGAGCTTGGAGGTTCGTTGGCTCCTTCTCCAGCAGGAGATCTGCGGTGACAGTTAGATGTCGAGCAAGACTACATAAGCAAGGGAGCCCACCATTGAAGCTCTTCGCATCGGCATAATTACCCATCTTGTAATACCCAAGGGCTAGATAGTATAGACATTCCCTGCGACGCGTGGGCTCTGTCCGGTAGATGTCTACGCAGGAAGACGTTAGCCGCTGGCAGCATCCAGGAACAGCAGAAAGTACAAACCTTGCAGTAGCCGGACGCCTTCCACCTGGTGATCGCGAACGGGGCTTTTCACGAGGCCCCAGGCATAGTTGAACTTTGTCTGCACGGTGACATGGGACTGAGCAAGCTCTTTCTGGTACTGCACCCGCAGGACCTGGACGGGCCTCAGCAAAGGGCGGGCGAGAATTCATGGCATACACGCACCTCCAATTCATCGTATGACAAGGAGACCTGAGCGTCAGCAGCGTAGGGAAGGTCGGTAGGCATGACGTGGTGATGAGGAAAGACTGCGCTGGGGTCTCGCTGCTGATGTCAGCAGTGTCCGCAGGGTTGGTGCGGAGTTTTGCTGGTTCATCACAAACCAGTTCAAAGCTAGAAAAAACAAAAGAAATGGCAGACCCAGCCGGTAAGTCAATACACGGCCTCGTCCATCGGTTTCACAGGTAGCCATTCAGTCAGAGGTACTGGCTTGTTTGCTCCCTTTTCATTTTTTGTGCCTGCCAACAATGTGCTCATGGTGCATCGCAGCATCTATGCACATCGTTCCTTCCGTCTTTTTATTTTTCAGCTAGCCCTTCCAGTGGATGTCGCTCGTACCGCCAATCTGCCGTCGCAGCAACGCATGTTACTCACACAGACTGCTTTTCCTTCTTTTTTATTCAGAGCGCGTCGACCGTGGATACCGCGAGGACCGTGAACGTAGGAGGCATGATGAAGGTCATCACAGAGATCGCGAGTACAGGGACAGGGAAAGGGATGGCCACAGGGACAGAGACAGGGAGCGCTACCGCCGAGACGACAGGCGTGGAACCCCTCGTGACCACGGCGGACGCCCAAGAGAATTTGACGAATTCAGGCGTCCCCATGATGAAGATCGACGCCGTGATAATCGCCGCGAGGATGACCATAGTCACCGTCGAGGTCGTGCTGAAGACAGTGGTTCCCCTCAACGCCGTGGTAACCGCGCAAGGGGTCGAGACGGACTTGGTACGCCCGAAAGACGATCCCCTACACCTGAAGGCGCCGTTCCGTTGTCTCAACAAAAAAGAAAAGCATCCGGTTGGGATGTTCATGCTCCCGGGTACGAGCAATATTCAGCCATGCAGGCGAAGCAAACAGGCAAGTCTTCGTACATATGTGCAATCGAAGGCATTTTTTACCGTCTCGTCTTGCAGGGCTTTTCAATTTGCCAGGTGCAAATCGTACTCAGGTTCCACCAATCCTTGGTATTGCTGGTCTTCCACCTCCCATCCCTGTCCAGACTTTCGGCATGGGAATCGGCAGCAACCCTAATCTGTCGAGGCAATCTCGTCGATTATACATAGGAAGCATTACATCGGACGTGAACGAACAGAATCTTGGCGAGTTTTTCAACTCCAAGATGATCGAGATGGGCATTGGGACGGGTGGCCCCGGGAATCCCGTCCTTGCTGTCCAGTGCAACTATGAGAAGAACTACGCTTTTGTCGAAGTATGATCCAGTTGTTGGTGTTTTGATCGTGTCGTATTGACGGTAAATGCAGTTCCGTAGCGCTGAGGACGCTACAGCAGCCATGGCGTTCGACGGTATCATTTTCATTAACGGTCCCCTCAAGATTCGTCGGCCCAAGGACTATGGTGGTGTTGAAATAACTGCACCACCTAGCATCCACGTTCCAGGAGTCGTATCAACCAACGTACCAGACTCGATCAACAAAGTATTCGTTGGCGGACTTCCAACTTACTTGAATGAAGAACAAGTGCAAGAGCTGCTGAAGAGCTTTGGAGAGCTTAAAGCCTTCAACCTCGTCCGAGAGAATGGCAACGGACCATCAAAAGTTAGTCTTATTGTTCTATCATGCATTATTAACTCCAATACCGCAAGGTTTCTCAGGGATTCGCGTTCTTCGAATATGTCGATGCCACTGTCACTGACGTCGCTATTCAAAGCTTGAACGGCATGGAGCTTGGAGACCGCTACTTAGTCGTTCAAAGGGCATCTGTTGGTGCCAAACCTGGGATGCCGAATCTACCCTACGATCAATTCCCTGAGATTCCTCGGCCAATTATGCCAGCTGGCGAGAGTAACACTGCAGATGCGCGAATTCTGCTTATGTTGAACATGGTTACTCCGGATGACCTGGTCGAGGACCAGGAATATGGTGATATCTACGAAGATGTGAAAGAGGAATGTTCGAGATACGGTGAAGTCGAGGATCTCCGCATTCCTCGACCCGTCAAGAAGGATAGATCTAAGTGGGGATCTGGGGAGCCGGGTCAACAGACCGCTATCGACAACCAGCGCATGGACGAGGCTTCCGGAGTTGGAAGGGTATATGTGAAGTTTATGGACGGCTCAGGTGCACAAGCTGCTCTTAAGTCCCTAGCGGGACGATCATTCGCTGGTCGCTCTATAATCGCGACTGTCCTTAACGAGGACAGCCAAACTACTCCCCCGCTCAACATCATCTTTGCTCCGCAGCCAGACGCTCCTCCTCCCCTTCCCGAGTCATGAACTGTACTGCACTCTCTCATAGTTGATTGCGTATTTTGACAAATGGTTATATCTGGTCGCTGTATGTAGTCGTCGTACTGGTTCCTTGCTCCCTATTCGTATGATGGCCAAACAGACAGAATCAGGGCGATCATATCGAGGAACATGTGTGCTGAATATCCCGGTCGGCAAAGGCACAGGTTGAAAGGTGCCAGCCGAAAGTAGCAACGTCAACCATCCTGTTAAGCCTTTGATAAACCCGTTTACGGATGAACCTATGGATTACAGAGTAGAACCGATAAACAAAAAGCCACAGGCAAAGACAAAGGAGTCGCGGTCGACCACATCCACTTGGAACTTTTAATGACTCCATCACACCGGCGTTTGACGACCGCGTTGGCGGTCTGCCCGTCGTTGGTCGAGCTAGAGCAGTAAAACTTGGTCAGAACCGTGCGCTGTACGAACGAGCGACATGGTACCACGTACCCACGCCCGCTTGCAGTCTCTGTAAGCCTGGAAGTACTCCATGCATTTGTCGCGGTCATAACCGTTCTGGTCCATGCATGCGAGAGACGCCTTGGACGCGTCTTCGCACGGGCTGTCCCGGAGAGCACCTTCAATTTCCTTCGTGGCCGGAAAGGAGTTTGACAACGTACTCGATGAATTCGGTATAGGTCTTCCGAGCCTACCAGTTCAAGTGAGGATCACCCAGGGGGGGATTAAGACTAATGGGCGCACGCGAAACTTGGAGTAGTAGTCCTTTGGTTTCACATTTTCTTCTGGTGGCGGTAATGGGACCTCTGACTCGGAAGACGTATCCATGTTTGTGTAAAGGAGAGCGCCGACTCGCGTCTCACGCTAGGAGGGAGTCACACTAATCGCGCTGCAGGAAGTTCTGTAACTAGTATACAAAAGCTAACATATTTTTGAAAGGCTACAATGTCTACAGACCGGTCATAAGAAAAATGTTCTTCTCGTTGTTTCCAACTCGGGCTGAACGACAACTTCCATTAGCATTTGTCCAGGCGGTGTACAAATCACAAACCTTCCATTGCCATAGGAGATCGTTATCCTTTGGTGGATTTTGGGTAGACGGTGTGTCTGGCTTTGTGTCACCATCAACCTCTCTGTCGTCTTCCGGCGGTGATTCGTGGTCGGGTTCCACTGCTTCCTCAGCCTCGGCAGTACCCACTGAGAATTCTAGGGGTTGTGGGGCAGCTCCAAAGTTCGTGACAGCCGGCAATCCCTTCTTTACCCATCTCAACTTTAGCGTAAAGCGGGGACCAATTTCCTGCAGAGCAACCTTCTCCGGCGATCGAAACGCGTATCTGAATTGTCCATCAGACCAGCACATTATGAAGGTCAAGATAACATACCTATGCCTTCGGAAGAACAAGAAATCGCGCTGATTGTGTAGAGTCACTACCTGGCGGCCCTGGAACTCGGGAAGAGGTGGGAACAGTGTCTGAAACATACGCCCAATGGCATGTCCAAGGCCAGTAGAAAAGTTGTTCAACACAAGCTCAGGGTTATGCGGTGTTGCTCGTGCGTGTCCCTGGTAGGAGTCAGACCTTTCTCAAAATCAAATAGACAAAATATAGCCTACATATATTTGCTGCGTGAGTTCGATCGATGTGAGCTTGAAGCGAGCGACGGGTCCTTGTGGAAGGTAGACGAGCGTGATGGCGTCTGGTTGATTATTAGCATCCTATGGGACACACCCTGAACAAGACACGCACTGGGCTTCTTCATATCCTCGTTCACGACAAGCAAGTGTTTGTATCCTCGCCCGGCTGCCCACACAGCTATGCGGCCTACCTCGAATCCTTTTCCTTTCTTCCTGCGAATATATTCCGCTCCAGGAAAGACGCCAACTAATTCATCGCAAAAGTCATACGTAGTCTTTGAGGCTTTTGGTGAGGTCGTGATGAGTACTTTGGGTGGCAAAGTCGGATCATCTTTGAAGTTGAAATAGTGCGAAAACGCGTCCGAGGCAATGTCCCTGTTCAATTCGTCGAGATTCAGGGAGGGTGCGCCATCAGGTCTTTTCGATGACGGAAGCATCGCGGGGTCGCTCTCGCGAGAGTTATCGAGCGTACGGGGAACATTCTCCGCCAATCGTTTCTGTCGTGGAAATGGTCGATGGTCAAGTTTCGTCGAGCTGAACACGACCATGGTATGATACCCACTTTCTTAGTAGCAGGATCATTGGCCTCATCCTTGGCTCTTGCCAAACGTTGTTTAAGTTTTTGCTGGTTCTTCGCTTTCTTCAGTTTGGCGGCAACTTCTTGCCTCTTGACCTTGTTCTTGATGAGCGATGGTTGTATTCGTGGTGCCATCCCCGACTCCCACGATAGTAGGGGAGGGTTTTGTCTGCTGCAAGACAACGTCAGATTCTCTGCAACCGATTCTTGACTATTTGATTTTGGTGTTTTGTCAGCAATTGCCACTAGTCCTTTCTAGTCTGCCCCTTAGTACGAAAAGGGCCGGCGTTGCCGGCTTAGGACCTTGCGTCCGGAGATCTGATTACTGTATTCCAACTTCAAGAGTAAAGTACAGTACTACTAAGGAAATTTAAAGCAATCATACTTATGAAGTAAATTGATAATTTTAGGAGATAGCAAAGAAATTTACGCACGTTCTGGAGGGCGCATTTTCTGCCATTTGGGCTCGTTTAGGAAATATTTTGCCGTGTTTGTTTTTTGAGCTATTTTTGGAAGTATTTTCTTGCGCACCCTGTTGCGCCGCCTTGTCGAACCCCTTTCGAAGCCGCTGCCAACCTCGCCTTATCGTTCGTCGTAAGCTTTAACAGGCCCGCTGTCTTCATTCCGTAAACCTCCCTGTCCTCTCTAATACAAAACTGTCACTCCGAGTCCATGGCAAGTAATGGTGCGTCAATTGATTTTGGTTGTCGCTTTGTATTCGTGCTGACCAAGTTAGTTTTGGAATTTTGGGTGCGCAAGCGTGCGCACCGTGGAGTTTATGGCACGCAGGTGTTTTTCACTCCCGTTCCGTCGTGTGAGGTGGAGCGCCAGGTCGCGCGCGATGATGCTGTGCACGCTCGACGGAACTCATACGCGAACGAATCGGATCACGTTCGGCGGAGTCGGTTGGATTTGGACCTACGACGGTATCGCGAACACTGACTGTTGTTGAATGTGTCTACCGCTCGCAGCGCGGAATTGGATGCCACCGATGATCACGACTCGTTCTCTTGCCGTCCCGACGAGATCGAAGTTGTGGCTGGCGGTCGAAATATTATAATTAAATTTCTATCATCGGAAACGACCAGCGCAACGTACTTTGTAACCCTGCACGAACAAACCGCTGGTGCTCTGGATTGTCGGACACATTATGTCCATCATGATCTGGTTCGCCAAAAACAGTGTTCCCAAAAGGCAAGGATTGATAACGGTTTTGCCGCTCTCAAGCGAGCTCGCGAAGCAGGGCATGAAGCTAATCACCACGTTCACCAACCCCACACCAAATGGTACGTAGTACTTCCACACAAGTAAAAACAATGCGCTAAAAGTGTCCAGTATCGTTCGAAGACAATCAACGCGATACGAATGGTGACTTGGCAGTCCACAGCAAACGGTGACATCCCAGTGGGTACCTATTACTCTGAATCCACCGCTTGTCCAGCGTAACGGTATGCTGCTGGATGATCTCGATCATGAAGGTGGTTGTTCAACCGTTCATGAGAGAAAGCGAGCAACCATAGTCATTTCAGTCGGAGAAGTGTATTCAAAGTCCACTGTACTTTTTTTTTTTTTGGGACGAGCGATATTATTAAGTAGCTAGGAGTCCTACTCAATACGTTAAGGCGGCAGTCTAGACTACCGGTCCGAGGAAAAATGCACTGACGCATTCCCCGTGGTGTGCGGGGGTGTGGGACTCCGCGCTGTGAGGACACCTCGGTCAAGCAGAGGGCCGTGGCAGCGGATACCCACTAAAACCTCAGGGCGGGTGGCCCAGTGTGGCGGTGGGTTGCCGGATGCCGGCTATGTGCGGGATGGGGCGTGGGGCGGTTGGGCCGGCGTGCTAGCCACCGGTCCATAGTTAGTCTACTATTTATTTTGTTCAGCCAACGTATCGCTATGGCGGACTCAGTAACTTAGGGGACGCCCCGCAACGACACGCTCGCACCGTATCATAGGCCCAGATTAGGTGGGCGGGCTCGGAGATAAGGATGCGCATGAGTCGCGCCTTCCCGCGCGCGGTGGGGTGTGGGGGGTTTGGTCTGCTGGAACGGGCGGTGTGATCGCTGGGGTCCGTAGGCAAGTGGCCCCAGGGCCTTGGTGAGGTCCCAGATAGTTGTGCGTTCAGGGCTGGAGCACTGATCGAAAATTGTCGGACCGCTCCATCGTTCTGCAACGGGCTGTAACGTGATACTGGTGTCTTTTATACCTTTTCGCCTCAACTGCGCTCTAGCGGACTGTCCATGCGCGACCTTGCGGCTGTCACGGGTATACCCGGGTAGGCCAACTTTTGGCCCCTCCTCGCCCTTACCCACCCGCAAACAACCACAGGTTACCCCCCCCTACCCATCCTAGGCCCTACCTGAGGCTGAACGTTGAAACGTTAACGTTTCAACGTTCGGAGCCGTTGGCGAGGAACCCATAAAATGAAGAGATCTGCTGTCAGTCACGGGAATGTACCATTTTTCCCCCATGACTGCTTCGACCATGATCGCGTATGCTATTGGCTTTGGGTGTGTCGCGGTCATCTATATTGGCAGACGATATTTTGCGAATACACGGCCCGCAAGTCACTCATTGCCCCCTGGTCCTCCGGGGTTACCATGGATCGGAAATATCATTGGAATTAACGTGAATGAGCCATGGCTAACATATCACGAATGGGCAAAGATGTATGGTAAGTCACTGAATCATACTGAATCATAACGAGATGATGATATTAACCCATGTTATCGTTCGTGTAGGCGACCTGGTTCACTCTCGACTGTTAGGCAAAGATATCATCATCATCGACTCGGAAAAGGTCGCGAAGGATTTGCTCGACACAGGTTCCTCAAACAATTCAGACCGCCCTTATCTGATCACCAGCGAACTGTAAGGACCTCTTCTCACACTGGACAGTGAATTTAAACATTATTACCAGGTGTGGAATAGGTTTTAATTCTGTACTTTTGCCCTATGGCGACAAATGGCGACTCCACAGACGATTCTTCCACCAGACATATCGAATTAATGCAGCTTCGAGATTTGTACCCTTTCAACACAACAGGGCATGCCAGCTCCTCCGACGTCTGTTGCGTACCCCGCAACAATTTGATGAACATTTGTTTGAGTACGTGTTCGAGGTAGAGTGATATACAAAATCTGACATTTGCATCAAGATACGCGGTCTCCGTCGTTCTGATCAGCACATACGATTATGACCCGCCAAATCAGGATGACGAATTATTCCAGCTCGTGATGAAGTTGCAAAAAGTTGCTTTATCTGTAGTGCGTCCCGACACCGCAATCGTTGTGGAAACATTGCCGATACGTGAGTACATTGCACACTTGCTATACAACGATTACAGCTTGCTTTCAGTGCTGAAGCTTCCGGCATGGTTTCCGGGAATGTCGTTCAAAAATGATATGGTGACTGCCAGAAAGCTTGCAAGACGTTATGTCGATACAACATTCAACTATGCACTACAGAGAGTGGTGAGATTTCCGTACATCATCCCATGCGCTCGTTGAGTGATATTCCATTAAGCAAGCATGTAGTGCGACACCGTCCATGGTGCACGATGCGATGCGATGCGCGGAAGAGAAAGGAACAGCACCAGACGAAGTATGGACAGAAGGAATTAAGGATGCAGCTGCGACCGCTTTTCTGGGTATGCTTTTGCGTTCGTGGTCTGATCCCTACTCACTCGTGCTTCGACTCTAAACTTGTAGCTGGAACGGAGTCAGTACGTCACAAGCGTATATTTGCAACTTTACATTAGTGACGGGCCATGCCGGAATACAGTCCCACTCAGTTCTGGTGATATTCTTTCTCATGATGATGTTGAACCCAGGGGTGCAAGATAAAGCGCAAGCACAAATTGATACCGTCGTGGGCAAGACGAGACTGCCGACATTGGACGATCGGCCTCTGTTACCCTTAGTAGATGCCATCTTTCGCGAAACACTTAGATGGTATCCCGTCGCTCCTCTGTGTGAGTATTTTCTACTCTTCATCGACTCTCATTGATGATTCGCTTGAATCACCAAGCGTTTCCCCACTCTGCCGTGGCCGACTATGTGTACAATGGATTCCACATTCCGAAAGGTGAACAATTCATACATTTATTAACCGAGCGAGTATATTGATATCCAGTATTGCAGGTGCCATCTTGATGGCTAACCTGTGGTTGGTATATTCTTTGCTTTTCAAAAAAGCCTTTGATTGCCCCTTCTGATGTAGGTCGATGGCACATAACGAATCTAGATACCCAAATCCGCACGCGTTCATACCAGAGCGATTTCTGAATGACGATGGTTCCCTGAAACCGTACGACACTGAACATCTCGCATTTGGATTTGGCAGACGCATCTGCGTCGCCAGACACTTTGCGGACAAGTCTGTATGGTCTGTGATGGCCAAGATCCTGGCAGTCTTCAAAATATCGAAGCCTTTGGACGAGAACGGTACAGAGATCACTATTGAACCAACGTTTACGAGTGGGCTTGCCTCGTGAGTAATGAACGAAAAGGGTCCTTGGCATGGTATCACACGTGGTATTGATTCCTTGTACAGACGTCCTCTTCCGTTCGAATGTAGGATCGTACCCCGAATTCCGGGGATGGATACTGAAAGGTTGGAAGAGTTGATCGCTGCTGCTTAGAGCGCCTTCAAGTTGCTGCCGCATTATCCAATGTCCCAAGCGCCTTTCTCAGGGATACCCAGCACCCAGTAATCATGAATGTATGTGCTGTAAATACGATTGTACCACCTATGATGCCGGTTTACGCCAAATGCGCGAAATTCGAGTGGCAAATGTTAGGGAACGGCAAGTATGCAGTAGACATACATAAATTGTGATACATAGTTAGAAAAAACAGAGCAACCTGGTTACTTGTTACTGAATGAAATATCAACTGTTGATGCAAATAAAGAACCTGGGTTCCGACCTTTTTCACAATTAATGCGCACTGGTTTCTTTTCTTGAATTGACCAGAAACATAGGGACGCGTGGGTACGCTGAGAACATCTAGGACCCAAGTATGAGCTATTCTGTAATACTAAGAGGGCCAGCTACGATGTTGTAGATATATGTACAGAAAAGATAATTCTACTACATAATACGCCAACGATAGGCAATCACGTGGCTAAAACATTTCACTTGCAAACCAAGTTTCCCCCGTTCCATAATTCCATTGACTTCGTTCGATGTTCGCATTCCGCCCTGCGACCTTGTTGTTGTCATTTTTATACTTTCTTACGATTGTACACGCCCTTCACTTCTACCTCGACACCCACGAGAAACGTTGTTTCATCGAGGAGATTCCTTCCGACACCGTTGTCGAGGGCATGTTTCCCAAAAGCGACTAGCGGGGGTATGCTGGCTAACTGCCATATTCCAGGACATTACCGTGCGTTGGAATGGCAAGAAAAGGCGCAAACCTATGAGTTGCAACCAGAACTCGGCATCGTCGTCGAGGTCGAGGTATGTGGCTCGCGCATATTCGTAGACGGTCATATTCACAACCGCCCGCTCGCTGTAGGAAATGGAAACTGGGCACACTGTCGTACAGACCCGTGGACCACCCGACAGCCGTTTCACCTTCACCTCGCACGAATCTGGTGACCACCAAATATGTTTGTCTACGAATTACACGTCGTGGTGGTTAAACACCCACATTAAACTCTATCTGGACGTTGTCGTGGGCAACACCAAACCTGACGCTGAGCGGGACCGTAGTCACGTTTCCGAATTAGCGGGCAAGGTCCGCGACCTGAATCAAAAGCTAGAGGACATCCGCCGCGAACAGCAGTACCAGCGGGAGAGAGAGTCAGACTTCCGTGATCTGAGCGAGGCGACCAACTCAAAGGCGGTGTGGTATAGCCTGATGCAGATCGTGGTCCTGGTCCTCACATGTACGTGGCAACTTAAGCACCTCAAGGTAAGGTTCATTGCCTTGGTGGGATCAGCAAGCTGACGAGGTCTCCATAGCGATTCTTCCAGGAGAGAACTTAGTTTAGTATGCTGTACTGTAGACTTTCAGCTTATTGGACTTGCCCGCGAGTGCACCGCGAACTTTCTTTGTGATGCCGGTGCGATCGCGGAAATATTTGATGCGAAAACGGGAGGTATGGTCAGGTACACGCCAAGTTAGCACCATGGAGCAGCAGTGCCTTGTGGTTCTGGCCACATGTTGGCCACATGAAGTACATACTTATTTGCTCCCCGCAACATTGGGTTCGCCACAGGGACAACTTGGCGTTCCGGGCGCTAACGTTATAAGCCCTTCTGACAGAAGTTTGTCACCACATTTTGTTTGACATAAGTTAGGAACGTTCCCATCTCAGTCCGGCTTCCGCCCTGGTCAGATAGGAATAAAGCAGTCGCTCTTCTTCCCATGCTTCCCATGTCTCCATCGATGGACAACAAACGCGATTATGCCGATGAGGCTGCATCGATACCCACCGTCATCCCCTCACTGGCAGTAAACGAAGAGTTTCGGAACTTTGTCAGGCCACAAATTGACTATTCATCCTTTGGGGCCTTTGCGAGGAGCTTCTGGGCGCGTTGGAAGAGTCTCTGGACGAAACGATTCATCTTCTCGATTATCGCTGGACAGGTTGTGTCGCTCTGCATAACTGTGACTAATGTCACCACCACCGAATTGGTAAGTAGGAACTGGTCCTTGCCCACAACGCAAACATGGTTTTTGTGCGTATCTCGTCTTGTATGCTGGATTCGTTTGAATTGTTAATCGTTGACCAGGTATTTCTCGCTGTTTGTGGTCTATACCCCGTATACCATCTATAAATGTGCGAAGTTTCGAGTATGCTAGTCAACTGACTGCTAAATTTACGTATCAACAGATGGTTGGAAAGGATGGGCACGAATGATGTTTCGCGACGGATGGAAATGTGCGCCCAACTCACTAATTTGCGCAGTCAATAATCTGACAATCTCTTGCAGACTTCATTCTGGCATCTTGTGACGTGGAGGGGAACTTTCTTGTCGTGAAAGTAAGGTGAAACGGTATTTGAAACTGTATCCGTACCTCACACACAATTTAGGCGTATAACTACACCGATCTATTGTCGTGCATGCTCCTGGACGCGTACGTCATCCTGGTGCACCATCACACGGAAATTGACGATTTTCTAGTTGGGCGATACCCGTATGTTTGTTCTTTTGTTGGGTATACATGCGTACCAAATACCACTGGACACAAGTACTGGTTAGTAGCATGGTCTTTTGCCAATCTTGTCTGTAACGATCTCGGCATTGCTAGGGTGTCCTGGTGTGCGTGGGTGGGCTTGGGATGCTTGTTTCATCGGACATGCTCACGGATAAGAACTACCCTGCCTTGTCCAAGGGCAAGGGTGATGCCTTCATGATCGTCGGTGCAACTTTGTATGGTTTCAGTAAGTTCTGCCATTTATGTCAGGAGGCAGCCCAGAGAACACCATTTATCCACAGCCAACGCAACGGAAGAGTTTTTCGTCAGAAAGAGACCGCTCTATGAGGTGAAGTTGATGATTAATTGTGTTGTGCATCTGCACCCATCCCTTCAATCACAGGTCGTTGGGCAGTTGGGCATGTGGGGAACATTAATCAATGGTATTCAAGCAGCTTCCCTTGAGCACTACGATATGACGCAAGCATCGTGGAACGGGGCGACTAGTGAGTGATGAATTGCCGTCGAATGGTGGCAGATCTTGAGTGTGCTCCCTAGTTGGATTCCTGGTTGCATACACCGCTGGTGAGCAGATTGTTCCTGAAGGGAAATCATTTCATTTACTTTGTTCTACTAGCCATGTTCATCCTGTACACGACTGCACCTCTGTTGTACCGATCCGCATCGTCGGCATTCTACAACATCAGTTTATTGACGAGTGATTTCTATGGTCTCTTGTTTGGTGCGTAGTGGCATGTAATACTGCAGGATTTGGGACTGACAGTCGATTCCCAGGTTTGTTCCTATTCGTGAGTCTGTCTCTGTGGTACCGCTACGCAGTTCCTCACGCTTCAGGAACGCTGTAGCATTATTCCCCTTTCTGGCTTTATTTCCCCGCATTTGCTGTCGTTATTCTTGGTCTCATCATCTATTTCTGGCATGCTACGCGTGAGTTTGGTCGGAATTGTACATCTCTGAAAAGGTGCTTAAAAACCTACAGCGGAGGAACAAGGGAAACTGGATCCACGCAGACCAGATTACGTTAACCCTGCGGAACCGCAGGAAGGAACGTCTGTCTAGGTGTGCGAATGGCAAGGATTAATGAGATACGAGATTTATAACCACGACTCCATGTAAGTAGCGACAGAGGAAGCTTTTAGAGTAAAATGTGCGAGAGATCAATGAATATTGATAAATAACTACAGAGATAAGATCCAATTGGTTGAGGGGGGCGATCGTTTACAGATGATGTGTGCAATACGTGTGTTTAGGCAGCCTGAGGGGGAACTTTTTTTTCCGCCTCGAGACGCTCACGTTCGGCGCGGAGCTCGGCGAGTTTCTATGTCGTAAGTCAGTTCCGAGTGACGGGAGTCGGGACGGAGAGCATGAGCACGCACAGCTTTCAGGGACTCTGCACCCGCGACTATGGAATCCAGGGTGGATTCGGATAGATCAACGACCTGAGGACGGGAAGATCAGTCTAGGTGATTGGGTATAGGAAAGGGCTACACACTGTCTCTCCGGCACGTTTCTGGAGTTGCCGCAAGCGCTCCCGATCTTGCTCCCAGTCGCGCTGATGGTTGCCCAAGGTTGGGGCCTCGTGACGGGGCGGAACATCGGATGTGGAGTCCTGTGTGCGATGAGGGTGCATCACGCAGGGAAAGTATTGGGCGCGATGATCGCGGAGGGCGGAGGAGTAGTGCCACCAGGTAGCGGCGCCGGCGCCGAAGAGGAACCAGATGATGCGGGAAGGGCCGCGGTGGAGAAAGATGTGTCTGTAAGGATGCATAGAGGATACAGTACATACATCGCCTTCCGAGTGCTCGTTTTATAGCACGACGACGACGACGACGAACGCACTCGGCGCGGCTGGACCGGCACGATGCCGGGGGGACGTGCGTAGTGGGGTGCCGAACCGTGCCGTCGGAGCTGAGTAGGAGAGTCACACCTGTCACGTCACAGGTTGTTGTCACGTCGTCCTCGAGAAGGGACAAGGTCCTGATCCTCGTTCTCCCTATAACCTTTGCATGTTTGAATAACTTTGACTTCGAATAACTTTGGGATAGAATTCCTATCTTCATCCCCCACAATGGCCTTTGATTCAGAGGCTGCCCGTCTACGCAACGACCAGGTTGCGCTCTCGAATACTCCTCCGATTTCCGCGCCCCCAAGCAGCCCTTTTCGTTTTCCCGATCGACCGCATTTCCCGACGAGAGTGTCTACCCTCGGTTCCACCTATGACCTTTCCCGGAACAACCTCTCCCCAAAGCACGATGCGTCTCATGCTCGTAGCGACGACCTCAACCACACTTCCTCAAGGAATGATCTCACCAACTCTCCCTCCTTTCTCCCCGCTCCCTCCCCCGCATTCCTCTCCGCAAGTCGCCCACCCACCCCGAACAGCCCTTCCCGTTATTCTGCCCGCACTCCCGCATCAGACCATCCCCCTGATAGGACGCGGCGCAACAGCGCTACTTCCGACGCTTCTGCCAATTCCAATTCTTCATGTTCCACCTCCCCAAACAAGGGTGGTCCCCTCACCTCGACTTCCTCAGCAACCTCTGCCAATCTATCTTCTTCGTATGTGCTTACATCATGTCGTCCATCACTCAGGGCGCTGACGCTATCATCTAGACCATGTTCAGCCTGTGGCCTTCCGATGCAGGGCGCATTCGTACGTGCCCTCGGAACTGTTTTTCATCTAAACTGTTTCAAGTGTATGGTGCGTATCTTCCGTCCGATGCTCTCTCTTAGTCGTCAATTCTCTCTTCCAGGATTGTGGTGATGTCGTTGCCGCAAAATTCTTCCCAATTGATGGGCCAGATGGCAAGCAACAGCCTCTCTGCGAAAGGGACTATTTCCGTCGATTGAACCTCATCTGCGCAAAGTGTGGTCTTGCTCTCCGTGGAAGCTACATCACTGCCTGTAGTCAGTCTCTCACGCCCGATCCTCCTTCTTTCTGCTCACATGACGATACACAGACAAAAAGTACCACGTGGAACACTTTACTTGCTCTTTATGTCCGACTCTTTTCGGTCCTCAAGATTCTTACTACGAACATGATGGTGACGTGTACTGCCACTTTCATTATTCGACACGTTTCGCCACAAAATGCGCCGGTTGCAGTAGTGCAATCCTGAAGCAGTTCGTCGAGATCAATCGTAACATGAGGGACGAGTGCTGGCATCCAGAGTGCTACATGATAAACAAGGTACGCGGTCCCGAGTTTGATGTCATTTTTCCTTTATTGAACTGTCTAGTTCTGGAACGTTAAAGTAGTCTCGCGGAGGTCAGGCGGTTCCATAACTGATGGGTCGGAGCTGGAGCCTTCCCATGTTGAGGAGGAAAAGCGTGAAACACCAGCCTCACTCAAAGAAAAGCAGGTAAGAATGGAGCAGTTGGTATACCGAATCTGGACGTAAGTGATATGTCGCTCCGATCCTTCAGGGGCTCACGTTGCTTTCGCAGCGTTCTTTCGGCTTTTGAGGAGTCCAGTGCTGCGTGCATATCAGATATGCTGCGGCAGGTCAGTAATGGACAATATCTCGATGCCATCCGGATGGCAGAGAAGTTCATTCTCCATGTGGAGGTCCTCTTTGGTACTATCGATGATCTCGAATATTACTGCACAAGGCTTAATCTCAAGGGTATATGCACTTCGGCCTCATATCCGTAGCCATATATTTGCTTACGTCACTTCTAGGGATGTCTCATGTCCGGGAAGCCCGCATGCTATGTCGAAAAACTGTTGATCTCTTCACGTTGTTGTCCCGCACACAAGAAACGGGATCGCGCCGGATAGGCATGACGCAGGAATTATTGGCGCTCGTGACAGGGATAGCTCATTACCTCAAAATCCTTATCCGCATCGCGTTGACGGGTGCGCTGAAGCTAGAGAGGGAGCAGAGCGTCAGGGAAGCCATGCCATCCTTCCTGGATAAGCTACATCTCCTTGCAGTGCAGGGCGGGGATCCAGCTGCACGTCGGATCATCAAAAACAGCAATGGTGAAGTCATGGGGCAGACGGGCAGTGCCAACCTAGGCACTCAAGGAGTCACGTACGGATTTAGGAGTCTAGCTCCTGAACAGGCAGGGGAATCGCCATTCTCGGCTACCTCGCCCTTAAAACTTTCTGTCAACAATCCGCCCTCAGATCGATGCGTCAGGTGCACTCAGGCCGTCGAGGAGGACTGCGTTCGACTGGGGACATACCAACGGTGGCATTCGCATTGTTTACAATGTAGCGGCTGCGGCAAGCCCGCTGCAGTTCCATTGCCGAAGGACCCTGCGCCACCGAAAGCTGCGGAGGACAGGGAAAAGGAAAAGGACAAAGCTGACAAGGATCCCTTGAAGTCATCGGGCATACGCAGACCCCCTGCGAATGTCAGTATATTTGTATATGATATTGACTCTATCAAGGAGACACCATCATTTGGCGACGTACCATCTGTGATACTGTGCACCGATCACGCTCATGCCAGTTGTCGGAGCGGGTTCCAAGCGGTATCTCGTCTGGAACAGTACGCATTCTTGCTCAATATCGCTCTTCGTCGCCTGTACCTTGTTCTCAAACAACAAGGGGTTGTTCCACTTTCGCCAGGTATGTTCATCGCGACGTTCTAGCCTTTATCTCCTCACTGAACTGTTACGAATCAGCTAGCTCAACTGCTCCCAACTCCAAAGGCGGGGATTCAGACCCATATCGCAATTCTGGAGATATCATGCGGATGAAATCGGTTCATCTAGATCGCAAGCTGTCTGCTACGGCACGATTGCCTAAGAGATCAACTATTGTAGAGAGTCCTGCTGGCAGGACGGTCCATCCATCGGAGCCTGTCAGCGTGCAACGCTCGCAACAAGATATCAAGTCACCACAACCTCAGCGAGGTCCTCCTCCTAATCTCATACCTGGACGACAGCCTTCTCAACCGGGATCGAGCCCATCACTTCCCCCATCCCATACGCAGCTGCGGTCCCCAGGCGCCCTAGATACCACTTTCCAAACCCCGTCTATACGACCTCCTTTAATTCGCAATAACACAGAGGTAAAGATTGTGGACGAATCTGCGCCCAACTCTCCTGCAGGTGGCCCCGAGGAAGGGCCTCCCCATGTCCCGGATGATGGTATCACATTGGCTGATATCCCTCAGTTAATGGAGGTAGCTCAAGCTCGCGAGCAGCAACGGTCGTTACCCCGCCAAAGCACGATACCCCACATCGCCGAACTTAGTGCTGTCGAGCTTGCAATCGTCAAGCACTGTGCCCTTCTCTCCTTGCAACGTTCGCCTCTCAAGGACCAAATTGACCTGGATGAGCTTTTGGAACTCGTAGAGACGAAAAAAGCAGGTTTCTGGAACAAACTGTTTAAGGCAGGCGACAAGAAGAATGTCAAGAAAAAGGGTATGTCCTTCCCTGTTTAATGCCGATGGGTTCCTGAATTTCCTACTTAGGTGTTTTTGGTGTTCCACTGGAATTGCTAGTTGAGCGGGAGGGCTCGGATTCTCTACATGGAGCTACTCGTGCGACTCTGAGAGTGCCTAGTTTCATTGATGATGTCGTTTCTGCCATGCGACAGATGGGTGTGTATTGTTGTCATATCAGGAGTGGCTAGTTGATCGATCTTCTCCCCGCAGACATGTCCGTGGAGGGCATTTTTCGTCGCAACGGAAACATTCGACGTCTCAAGGAACTCACTGAGGCTATCGATCATGATCCTTCGTTGGTCGATCTCACACAAGACAACCCGGTACAACTAGCGGCTCTTCTCAAGAAGTTCTTGCGTGAACTCCCCGAACCACTGATGACATTCAAATTGCATCGCCTGCTGATTGCATCACAATGTAGGACTCCTGTCGCATGACCCATGATAACTTGACTTAACAGTACTTTGTAAAGCGCTTCCCTCAGATTCGGAGCGGCGGCGATGCCTGTACATGGTCTCACTATTACTCCCCAAGAGCCATCGTGATACGATGGAAGTCCTCTTTGTATTCTTGAAATGGGTTGCCTCATTCGCTCATATGGACGAGTCCACCGGAAGCAAGATGGACCTACCAAATCTGGCGACAGTCATCTGCCCAAGTATTCTCTATTCACGGGGTCGGGACGCTGTTCGCGACGAGAGCTTCGGAGCGATCAGAGTGGTAACTTCCTTGTTAGAAAATCAGGATGAGTTCTACACCGTCCCCGAGGAGTTCCTTCACATCCTCCATGACCAAGAATACTTCTCGAATTCTTTGGAGCTTCCCAGCAAGGAATTTTTGAAGAAGTGCGACACGTACATGCGGCTAAAATCGGGTGGAAGGCCTCCTGCTTCAAATGTATTCCCTAGTCCTCCAAACCCCGCGACCTCACTTAGACCAATTGCTCCTCCCGAGCGACCCACGTTGCATTCGACTCCAAGTGAGCCTCAGATGCGTAACGGTCGGCAGCAGTCGCCTCATTCCCAGCCTGGCCTTGTACATGCACCAATGTCGTACCCATCCCCTGTCCATCCGCCTTCGCTACTACATGGAGCCGTGATGATCCAATCACAGCAGCCTCGACACCCGCAACCTCAGGACATGGAGTGGGCTTCCCCACAGCGATTGGGAGCAGGCTCTTCGACGCCATCGCTTGCCACCCGACCACCTTCATATGTACCCCCGCGAACTAGCGGCGAACTCACCCAAGCGATCCCACCGAATGGCTATCAGGCAACCATGGTTCGCCAGCGTACATGATCACCAATTCCATGTATTGTACACGCCGCCTCTCATTCATTTTCTGCTCTCCACCCCGCTGACCATCACTCTCGTTTGTCTTTTACCTTCAACCCCTCTTCTTTGCATCCTCTTTCGATCTCGCATTATCTGTAGTTTACCGTACGGTTTTTCACTTATCAGTATGACACGGACGAATACCTTCGCAGTATACTCATTATACCCGTGCATTCAAATGTACTCATTTTGAATGGATCAGAGCCTGGTCTGGACGAGAAAGAAGACAATGAGTTCGACTGATTGTGCATGTTGCATACAATTTTGAGGTAGCAAAATGCGGTACATAAAAACATGGTGTATAAACTGGGCCGCTACTTGAGGGGAATGAATCGAGACGAATGTGTAGCACCGATCTAAGGGTGATGTTGGTGAGACACATGCGAAACCATCGCGGAGAAACCAACGTACACCAGGACGACCATGTTTCACGGGCCGGTATGAGCAAGAGAACTCGGCAAGGTAGTGACCCGTCATCTCGGGTTTGATTTCCACGGAGTTGAACACCTGGGATAGCATCGCTCGTCAAGATGGGAGAGAGGATGATCTAAGGAATCTAGAAATACCTTGCCGTTGTAAATACCGACTACACTACCGATCATTTCTGGCACAATGATCATGCTTCGGAGGTGTGTCTTGACGACTGCTGGTTTTTCATTTGGAGGAGCCTCCTTCTTTGCTTTGCGTAGCTTTTTGATGAGGCCCATTGGGCGGCGGTTGAGCCCACGGTTGAACTTGCGGCGGGCGCGTGCGTGAACGAGCTGTGGATGTGGTTGATACAGCGATAAGATGAGGCCAGAGGTACGACACATACTTCGACGAACTGGTAAAAAGAGAGGTTATGATCAGTGGGTTCTCTTTGAGATAGCAGATACGCACCTCCTCATTGCCTAGGTCGAGGAGCTTGTCAAGCTCGATGCCACGGTACGAGAACGTGCGGAAGGTTCTCTTCTTCTTGAGCTCGGCAGCGACAGCGGGATCTGTAACAGATGAATCGGCCTAGAGATATCATGTCATGCTAGTGCAACGACAGAAGAAGGAGAGACCTGCCATGGTGTGTCGTGAGCGGTCTTTGAGGTTGTCGAGGAGGCCGTACTGTATCAGTGGAAGCGGAGGATGAATTTGGAAGTTGTGGCTGAACTTTAATTGCGTGGAACTATACAGTACATCGGAAGTGTCTGAATGGCAAGGGCAAGACAATACACTATCATCATCGGTTAGAATCCACAGGTCTTCCCTTTGGGATTAAAGGTGCGTTTGATACGATGCGCGGATTACGATGTACTCAAGTCATTTCAGTGATTTGTGGCTGCCCGTAACCTTGTCTATACGTTCAAAATCGAATACCAACTAAAGTGGGTGTTGTCTGCACGTGGAAAAGAAAGTCTGATACAAACGTGTTGGTAGATGCGTTACCTCGCGACATACTTGCTTCTCCAGATCGGCGGTAATGCCTCCCCTGGTGCTGACGATATCAAAAAGGTTCTGGACGCAGTCGGCATCGAATGTGAGGATGAGCGGGTGGAGAAGCTGCTCAGCGAGCTCGATGGCAAAGACATCAATGGGGTGCGTCTGAGTGACTTCCATGCGTGATAGGCTGCCAACTAAATTGCTGCCAGTTGATTGCTGACGGGTCCGCCAAACTCGCATCGGTTCGTACTTGCGTTATGTGCCAGAGCGTTACCATTACTCATCTATCGTAGGTTCCTTCTGGTGGTGGTGGTGCTGGCGTCGCACCCGTTACCACGAGCGGAGGTGCTCCTGCTGCTGGCCCGGGCGAGGCACCCGAGGTTCAGGAAGAGAAAAAGGAGGAGAAGGTCAGTTGGCATTTTTCGAATGATAGGGTCAGAAAGTTGACAGGTGCATATAGGAGGAGTCTGATGATGATATGGGCTTCGGTCTATTTGACTAAGTACTCTTGAGCAGTAGTGAACCTGTCATGCATTACTCTCGGGCGGAATAACTGCCGGCGGTAGAGACAGTTCATCACCGACCCTGCCGACGGTAATGTGAATGTGAAAGGTGGCGAAAGACACCGAGAGATGTGCCGTTATTGACGCAAAATGCGTCAACATTAATTGTGGTCGAATTTGGAGCCGAGTGACATGCTGTAAAACAGGCCGCGCTCCGGAACTTGTCCGAAGTGGAGCCCTGAATTTAGCATGTCGGGCAACAAATATAACATTTGATTGCACCGCAATCGGCACGTGATCGAAAGCCGCCGGCCCGATTCGACAGGGGTGACGAAAAAAAACCCCCGGGCACGGCCGGGGAGGTACTTTTGGGTGATCTACGCCTACCATTGGAGGAAATGCGTGGGTGGTCCGCTGCTGGCTGTGGGTACGCGCACCCTCGGTGACGCTGGTAGCCCGAGCACGTACCTTGCATACAATCACCACACAGCGTCGTCGTACCCCGGCCGCGGCAGTGAGGGATCCGACATCTTTTTAATTTCCCTCTTCGTTTCGTTTTGCCTTCGATAACGTGAACCCGCTCGGCCCTTGCCATCTCGCTCCTTTTAATATCTGCCCCTCCCCCTCCTTCCTCTTTCCCCTCCACCTACTAACTATAGGCGCCTCCTCTCCCTCGCAGCCGAGCAGCCACGGGGCTCTCATTCAGCCTCATGGACCAGTTTGCTCGACCACAAGACGTCCCTCTACAACCCCCGTCCATCACATTCGCCCCTCCGTCCCAGTCCGCCTCCGATGTTTCCCGCTATCCCACCGATCCTCAACCCGAACCCGACAGATCCGATCCAGGCATCGCATTCATGAAGGGTCCAAAGCGTAAGCGCCTGACAAAGGTAAGCCATCACCTCCACCTTTCTCCGAACCCCCCTTACCCCCCCGAAAGGCATGTGATGCTTGTCATAAAAGCAAACGGCGCTGCGATGGAACGGGTGCGTTACTTCAATCCCTCTCCACCTTTCTCACGTCCTCACATGCTCCTTAAGCGCCCTGCAGTAATTGGTACGTTCCGCAGTTGTGTAAACTCCATTCCGTAGCATCCGACAGTTCATTCCAGTTACTTCGCCTCCAAGAAGTGCACATACACGGACGCTACGGGGAAACCTGTTCCCGCCCCTCGGCCATTTAATCCGGACAGGCCAGAAAGTTCTTCAGACGCTCGCAGTGGACCATATCCTCCACAAGTAGACTATGTCTCAACCGCCTCGCCTTCCTTGGTTGTTCAACCCACCGATCCTACTATCTCTACTCCATCGTCGGACGATGATCGTTCTAGTAATCCTAAGCGAATAAGAACCAGTCTTGACAGTGTAACCACACCCTCAGGGAGTCCCCCTCGATCGTTGGCGCCACCGCTGACCCAACAAGACCGAACCGTCGAGCGCGACCAAGCCCTCACACGCGAACTTGTTCACCGTGCGTACCGCTCGCACAATTTCGATGCTTACACGTAGAAACTAACTACAGTCTTCAGTTTTCTTTGCCTATCGACAACCCCAGCGCATGATCATTCACCAGCCTTCATTCTTGGCCGCCCTCAGTCACGGGGCCGTTCCCCAACACCTCCTTCTTGCAGTGTGCGCGGTCGCAGCTCCATTGTCGAAACAACCTCGCTTGAGGACATCTCCCTGTCGATACGCGGGTGAAATGTTCGCTAAAGAGGCTCTGTCGCTCATGTTTGACAAGGACCACCAGCTGGTTTGTGAGCACAATTTGGCTACTGCACAGGCCCTCCTGTTGCTTCAACTATATGACAGAATGGGAAGGTCCTTGTGGATTGGGCAATACCACCGTGAGTTTCTTCGTCTTCGATAGTAGGATCTGTCTATTGATCCCCGTGAAGAACTTGCAATGGATATCGTCACCAAACTCGGGATTTTCGACTCCGACAGCACCGTTCTTACGCCGCACCCGCCGCCCGAGTTAATCGATGCTTGTATAGAACGCGAGTGCGCGCGTCGTGTGTTCTGGCTCATCTTTATTTCGGATTGCTTCGGGTGGATGTTGTATCGGCGACCTCGTCTGGCAACAGATTCCCAAATGAATCTCCGCCTCCCTATTGATGAGACGAGCTTCGAAATGTCGCCATTGACCGCAATACCAGGTAACCGCCTTTGTCATTTCTTCTGGATTCATAATTGATGTTTGCCAGAGTTCATGTCGAAGCCCTCTCCATCGTATCGTCTGCGTTCTGAATGCGGTCAGATGATACGATTACTGCTTTTGCACGAGGAGGCAGAGAAGTTTTTGGATGAAGTGATGGGTAAATGACTTTCTGCTCGATTGGATCCCATTGAATTCCTTGCAGAGACAGAAAACGGGCAACTTCAAGTTAATCAACTACGAGAACTAGAGTTAAGAGTCAGTGTACGTCGTTTACTATCTACTCTAGCGTGTCTCGGTTAGTGATCGATTGTCTCACATCTAGGCATGGGTTGACGCTCTCCCGGAGAGCATGCGCTTCAGTGATGATAACCTGGGGGTACATGTTACCCAATATGATACCGCATCAAATATGGGCGCATGGTGCTTCTTTATCATGCACGTTGTCTATTGTTCATGCATGTATGCACTCAATTTGGTGTGTATGACTATCGGTTCTGGATCACTTACTCACGGCATTGGCATTGTTGGCTAGGCAAGGCAACGGTGTCGACTTGAGACAATCCACGATCTGAAGTGGGCTCGGCAGACAATAGTCAAGATTGTTGAGACCCTGGGTCGGAAGGTGAAATTGAGCATTCTCCGTGAGGACTACTCTTTGGATTCTATTGGCTTGACCCTAACACCAACCTGTCATCAGTGTCGGTGGCGATTTGGGTATTTAATCCGTTCTGTCAGGTTGTTGCCGAGATTCACCCTTTTTATAGCCTCTGTGCAAGTACGCTGACGAGCCACCGAGTCAGATGTCGACTTGGTCGAATGATTGTGAGGAGGTCTGGGGTGTACGCATCCAAGATCTATCCCAACTTCAGATGGGTTACAGACAACAACTGCGGATGCAATTCGCTCAGCCACCGCCTATGCCACCACTACCCATTGCCCGGTTTCATGGATCCGGGATACCTCCCGGATCCATATCTCCCATATCCCGAACGGGGTCTGATACAAGCTCTTCGCTGGCGGTGCAGCCGCCAGGTTATATTCCGCAGGGCCGATCGCCGCATGATGCATTATTCCCAACACTATCATCCTCTTCTTTTCAGGAGATTAGGGTCCAGGTTGTTCGCGAAAAACAAGGCAGGACCATAGTGAACGATGCTAGCATCGATCCTGCACTTCAGGTTGTTTCGAATGCACGATTACAGGCAACATCGCAGTTGCCAGTTCCTGTACCACCTCCATCATCATCACCACCATCATTGCCATCTCTCAAGTCTAGTGGACTTTTGGAATGGCCACGTCCAGGTTCTACGGATGCTATTGTAGTACCACCAAATGCGCAGCCTGGCGGTATGTGGCAACCGCCTACACAACATCTTCCAACATCTCGCCAGGCTCCGCGTGATTCCACGCGATCATTCGGTGTTCAGTCAACCACCGATGGACCCCGTCCTGCCGCACCCTCTGCTTCGTCTGGCATGCCTGTAGGATTACAGTGGCTGGCTCACGAATCGTCGGCGCCAAGACCGAGCTAGGACCCAGAATTGCCCATGTGCTTCGACGTATAGTATCTGGTGTTGGTGATGTCGTTCATTTCTATATACGTGATGTTGCGTGGCGAGTAGGGGTATTATAGCATTGTGAGGCCTGTAATATAATTACTATTGACTACAAGCGATAATCGAGTCATTGTGCTTCGGAGCCTCCTGGTTTCTTGAAGTTTCGGTGGAGCTCTGGGTTGATGCGCACGACGCGGTCCAGAAGCTTGTTGATGACTGCATCCTTGCTGACCTGGAAGGCGTCCGTGATCCCGTCTAGCTTGAGCTCTGTCTCCTTGTCTACGGCTACTTGCGCGCTCGATGTGTTACCAGCGTGCTGTGGGCAGAAGTGAACAAGGGATGGTCGGCTGCGAATGTGAAAGACGGACCGAGGCCTCAAATGCCTTGAACTCTGATTCTTTCGCGTGTCTGTACTCTTCGATCTCTTTCGAAGCCTCGGAGCGAGCATCCTTTAGTCGCTGTACGCGATCTGTGGGGAATGTGTAAGTGAGCCTAGACGGAGTAGGGAGATGCTTACATTGGCGGGATTGCTGTACGATCTTGGCAGCCTCCTTTTCTGCCTCGAGGAGGGTCTGAATGCCTTGTGAGTGCTGGGCTGCCATGAGTGGTAGTTTCGAACTCCGACGTAGACTCACTGGCACAACTCTTAGTACTACTTTCGAATGGCAGGGAATCCGATTGACCCATTACAAGCACTCGCTGCGGCGTTGCAGGTGCCAGCCGACTCGAAAGAACAGGCTGATTTACTCGCTGCCTTGCGTGAGTCGTTGGAGGCTCACCCAGCACCGATACCGATCCTCTGCACGACGCTCGTCAAGACCGTCTCCGGCGCGGGTGACTCCCTCCTCAAGAGATGGGTCCTCGACCTTCTTCACTTTGCTATTGCACGCTCGAATCTCTCACTAGAAGTTCGCACTCAACGTTAGTCTCTCGTCCTCTTCTCTTCCCCGGCAACTTAGTACTTCAACCCATAGTCGCGTCTCAGTCCGTAGAGACATTGGCCAATCTCTTGCATGACCCCAACGTCCGCACCGTCAAGGTCGCTACCCAGTGTTTCGCCTCCGTCTACCCGCTCCTCTTTCGCTCCCTGTACGTTCCCTCTCCCCGTACCTCACACGACACACCTTAGTCCCCCTCAGATGCACCAACCGCACGCACCGACAGCAGTGGGACATCCTTTCTCAGTCCAAGTCCCGCATCCTTGACTTTGTCGCATCGCCCACCATGAGCATCGGCCTAAAGCTTTCTGCCATCAAGTTCATGCAACGAGTCATCGTCGTGCAGACGCGAGGAATCTCTGACCCTAGGGTATCTATGTCTCTGCGTCCCGGCCCACGGCAAAGCTGACCGCCCCGTTCAGCTTCAGAACAAGAGCGACCCCAACATTGCAAATGTTCCCGCCGACCACCCTTTTATCTCTGGTGCAGCTCTCGAAGCGGAAGGAATGAAGCTCTTGGAAAACGTCATTACCACTCTGTACACCAGCCAGTAAGCACACGACCCACCGCTCTTGTTCACCAACCCACTGACACCATGCACAGGAACGTCGACGTTTTGACAGCCGTTTTGAACAGCTGGAGCAACTTGGTCAAACAACGTCCTTCGTTGGTACAGCTCGTCGTATCGTCCCTATCATCCTGGTCCCCTAGCTCGCTCGCAGGCCTCTCGGCTTCTGTCGTGAAAAGCGTCGAGAAGAGCATCAGGATATTGTTGGTACACATATCCAGGTCAGTCTTTCCGTGCTTCCTTTGCTAGCATGGTTGACGTTCCCCAGAGGACCTCATGGCTCGGCGTTTGGTGCTCAGATCAATGAGGCACTCTCTCAACAAGCCGCACGGATGGAGAGGGCGTCCGCAGATGAGAAGGCGCGCAAGGCCGCTGTCGCAGCCACTGCCGCAGAGGCTGTCAAAAAACGACCCCTGCCTACGGGTTCAACTACCGACCAACCCACGGATGCCAAGCGTCTCAAGGTCGAAGTCGACAATGCCACCAATTCAGCAGCGTTCCTCGCTTCATTCGACTTTTCAACACTGCCTATCGCGCTCGTTACGAACCTCATTGTTGATAACTTGCAAGCATTCACCGAAGCTAGTCTGCTTAGTCTGGTCCAGGCATATAGACAAAGCAGAGAATCTGCTCCCGGGACGACTTCGCAAGCGCCGAATGCTACTGCAGATGAAGTTATGTCAGAAGTCCCTCCTGTCAAGGACGAGCCAGTTGATCCCCTAAAAATGGACATTGATGAAGAAGAGATGGAATATGAACCGGATCGTTTGAACGAAGCAGTGAGGTTTTTCTTGTTTTCATTTGCTTTCAATACCTAATTCCTATTGAAACACTTTTCCAACAGCTTTCCGGAGGCGTCGAGGCCGTGGAGGAAGAGGAGACGGTCGCAGAACTTCCGGAAGTTGCACTAACCCTTGACTTGACCGATTTCAAGCTACCGTCTCCAAAAGAGCTCACGGAAGTCGACCGAATTGGTCTCATGCGGGGTGTTGTCAATCGCATCTGTGATGGTGGGGATGAAATGGAGTCACAAGCACTGTCTGCAGGTACCCCTTCCGACGACATGTGGATGGTGCTTCTCGTTCGCATGATAACTCGCACCGCTGAGCCGATGGACACGCCGCAAAATGGAAATGAGGCAGAAGAACAACTTGTTGAATCTTCTTCGCGGCAAGACAAGTTACGGCAGGTACTTTGCGACTACATTATGGCAGACTTCCCTTCGAGGTACGAGTTTCACCGCCTAGTTGATGATGTGTCTAACAATTTCCTAGATTGCACCTTGCTACAGCATGGATGAACGAAGAGTGGTACAACGACCGAATAAGAATCGACAAAGACCCCAACTGGGTATGATTGTACCCTCGTGACCTCCGTCCTTGTCTTACCTCGAGCGACTAGCGACCCAACTATGACTCTTGGCTGAACCAACTAGTCTCCTCATATCAGACACTCCTTGAAAGTAAGGCAGAAGTAAAACCGGATAGCAAAGACAAGGCGTTTGCTAAGTTCCTGCTGGACTTGCCCTCTATACCAATGGACATCTTGGATCTTTTACGCGACCTCTCCGTCGATCCTGAAAAGTAAGTCTCGCTGATATGCCAACGTTTAACGAGTCCATTGATACCTGGTGATAGGATGCATGTGGGGTTTACGAGCCTTCGCGAGTTCGTGCTGGATCGTCCTTCATTGCGAGCGGAAGCACTGCGTGTTTTGTTAGATCTGACGACACACCCAGGTATGACAATTGCGCCGAATGGTTCATGATATTCTGATCGGTCTGCACAGAATCCGTCACACGTCGTGCTGCCATTAATACCGTAAAGCGATGGGTACCTGGCAATGAGCCCATGGATAGCATGATTCGTGATTTTGCGCTTCAGATACTGCGCCGTTTGCAAAAACGTTCGCCAAGGGGCATCAAAATTACGGCTGCAAACGGGAGCGAAGAGGACGGAAATATGGTAGATGGTCAGCTGCCATCTGAAGAACTGATCCAAACACCATACCTATCCGAGGAGATTGAGCTACCTGCTGAGAAATCCCTTGTACTTCAGCATGTTGAGCTGCTCTTTGCTCTATCCATCAAAATTCCAGAATTCTTGGACGAGTGCGTTTTTTTTTTTGAGTATGCGCACGTTATCCCTCACGGCACGAACCTTTTTTTTTTTCTTGAAATTTTACAGGATATTTACGGCTTACGCTCAGATGGACATTTCCGTCCAAGAAGCAGTCCAAGATTTGATTACAGCTCTCATCAAGTCCCTAGGGTCCAGCAACGGCAAACTGCTTACCCTTATGCGGACATGTCCCTCTGGTTCTGAATCGCTCGCGCTCAGAGTTCTGACCATCTTTACGGAACACGGCAGACCCAGTACGCAACTTGTGGCGTTAGTCAAGGGTCTTATTGGCGAGCGCGACCTCGATGCACGATTCCTCATTCCGATCATTGCAGAGATGGATAAGGTAAAATCCACTTGTATGCTTATTCCCATGGCTCATGTCGAACTCGGAACGCTGCAGGCGGACATCATGCGCTACCTTCCTCGAATCGTTTCAATACTCAATGGTCAACAAGAACCAAAGAACCTGGTTCGCTCTGTGTTCAGCTCTGTTGTTACCACCCCACCGCAAACATTTGGGAGCGTCACATCAAATCTACCTCGGGTTCGGCAGAGCGAGTTGTTGACGCCAGCGGAGCTGATGGTCTTGCTCCACGAGTCTGAGAAGGAAATTGGACTCAAGAGTGCCATCGAAGGTGCGCTGTCCTGCATCAATCTTCACCTTTACTTACGCGATTTTGTGTTTTCGTAGCCATTGGCATCTGCTTCTCGATGACAGATGTCTTCCGTTCCGAAATACTTGCTGTCGTAATGCAACAGATAGTGGACGAACCTGTCTTGCCTGTATTGTTTCTGCGAACGGTATGTTGTTTCCCCGGCCACCAACGGCAATGATTAAACGGTGGGTCGCTGGTCAGGTGATCCAAGCTGTGACGACATACAAATCATTGGTGGCGTTCGTCTCGACCACCTTGCTGTCCCGTTTGATCACGAAGAAGATATGGCAAAATCCCCACTTGTGGGAGGGATTCATCCGGTGTGCAAAGGTGATTGCTCCCGCGAGTTTCGGAGCGCTTCTCCAATTGCCCAAAGAGCAATTGCGGGAGTTAGTAGATAAGCAACCCGGATTAAAATCCGGTTTGCGGGAGTACGTGACCAAGAAGGCAGGAAACAAAGCTCGGGTTGCTGGGTTCTTGGACCTCTTTGGAGAGGATGATCCCACTCCATCGTCGACGCCGTCGACGCCGATCGACTCTCTTCTGACTGTGGTATAGGCATGTGGATTTTGGGTGATCGGGTCGGGTACTATCTTTTTTGTGTGGCATGTAACAACAGCCTTATCGTAGCCAAGTCTTTTACCCATAAACCACTTGGTTGATCATTCACGTTCGCCGTTACCGTGCAACTGAGACCCGACGCCGCATCACCGTGCATTGTGCGCCACCAGGTACCTTTATGATACGCGGGAGCGTGTCAGCGGCGATTCATAAACGAGGAGGCGTCCCCCGGGCCGCCGCTTTCTCCTTCTATTCCGAAACATGCCGAACCCCTGCAGTAGCACCGGCAGCAGCGATGACCAGTCCTCGTCCCCCGTCGCCTCTGCTGCCTCAGAAAGAAGCATGGATCGCGGCCGATCTCGCGTCCGTCGATGCTCAAGCCACCTCAACGAACATCACAGCATGAAAAAAAGGTACTGCCACCTCCCGCGCATCGGGTGTCGATTGCGGGTTGATGATGAGCGTGCCGTAGAGGATACCACACGTTCACCTCCTTTGGAAAGACGTTTCACGTCGAAAAGCGGTGGAAGCTGGTGAGGGAGATGGGGTCTGGGGCGTACGGCGTGGTCGTGTGAGTCGGCGCGTTTGCCCGGGGCCACTGTTCGGATCCCCCTCGTCGTCTGCCCATGCTCACAGTCGGTTGTTGTGTGGCGCAGGTCGGCAGCGGACGAGATATCAGGCGAGACGGTGGCCATCAAGCTAGTCACCCGTATATTCGAAAAGATCCAGCTCGCAAAACGCGCGCTCAGGGAGATCACACTTCTCAGGCACTTTGCGAACCACGAGAACATCACTGGCTTGATCGATGTGGATGCTATAGCTCCGGATTTTCAAGAGATGTACGTCCCTTCCGCGATTGTTTTGCATGGGGGTCGTCTCACTTGGAAACGCCTTTGTGTGTGCAGATATATTTTCATGGAGGTGAGCTCGGTCGCCGGCGTAGCTCGGAGCAGCGACGTTGATTTGTAATTTCCTAGCCGATGGAAGGTCTGTTGTGTCCCGGAAAGATGATGGGGTAACATTGAATCACTGAGCGTTTGACACAGCCGATTTACATCAAATCATCAAGTCTGGACAGACCCTCACTAACGAACATGTTCAATACTTTCTTTACCAGATCCTCCGAGGTGAATGACTCGAAACCGAGCGCGTGGCTTTTCGCGTCTAACGTCTTGAGCCTCCTAGGGATGAAATACATACATTCCGCCTCGGTGATACATAGAGATTTGAAACCCGGCAACTTGCTCGTCAACTCGGATTGCGAATTGAAGATTTGCGACTTTGGGTTGAGTCGAGGTTTCGACGCCATACCTGACGAACGTTCCGGGGGAAATTTGACAGAATATGTTGCGACGCGATGGTACCGCGCGCCGGAAATCATGCTTGCTTTTAGGTGAGTTGCACGACGATACTCTTGCTGCGTCTGATACACGTCGACTAGGGGATATAATACAGCCAGTCAGTGAAACAAGCTGACTGTAGAGAGAACGCTGAGACGATGAGACAACAGTTGACGTTTGGTCGATCGGATGCATATTTGCCGAATTGCTCCTCGGGAGACCGTTGTTCAAAGGGAAAGAGTGAGTTTGTTTGTTTCAGCCGGGCGCGCGGTGTGCTGACGAGTCATGATGCTGTTAGCTACGGTCAGTTAATAGGCAGTCTGGAAATTTCAACCTAAAGATATGATCATCTGTAGTGGATCAACTGAACAAAATTCTCGATGTCCTGGGCACTCCAGACGAGGCTGTCATCCTTCGAATAGGGAGTGAAAAGGTACCTAATTAGTCTGGATCTGGGAGGCAAATTCTGATGTCGGACAACAGGCACAGGCTTATGTCCGCTCCTTACCTGTGAAGCAGGCCATCCCTCTCCGAAAATTGCTGCCGAGCGCTGACATCCAAGGCAAGTACAGGATTCTGTTACCTTCTCCGTCTGACAATTCTGCCAAAGCTCTCGACCTATTAGAGAAGATGATCGCATTCGACCCTTCCTCTCGCATCGCTGTTCCTGAAGCCCTTTCACATCCATGGCTTGCAGCCTACCACGAAGAATCGGATGAGCCAGATTGCCCGTCAAAGTTCGAGAGGTGGAAAGACATCGAAAAGCTCCAAACGCTCGATGAATTTAGAGATGCGTTGTGGAAAGAGATCGAAGATTATAGAATGGAGGTGCGAGAAATAAAGCCGGAGACTACCCCGTTCCCGAGCCTGGCCGAGAAGGATCAAGCCGCCGCGTCTTCGCCTGGATTATCGCCCGTGCAATCGATAAGATCGCCTGTGGTGGAAAGGGACAACAAGTTCCTGGATGCATCGTTACCTCGGGTGAGCAGCCCTGGACAAGAACGAGACGACGTGGATACTCTTGCGCCTCCTACTATTACGGCGTCGGAGGTATTTCAGACGGCGAACCCTACTGACCCCGTTGTCACTTATGCCCGGCGGTCCAGTATATTACCTCCCTGCCGACAGTCGACCTCTCCGCTGGGATCGACGGCATCGACGGCACAGCATGCCCCATCGGCGGTTGTCGATGGTCCTGGCAATGGAATAGAGTTTCCAAGCGAGACGTACGTCGTTCCCGCGCGGTCAAGGGCTGCTTCGACCACTGGGGGAGACATCACCGTACGCAAACTGTTACGAACGCTTTCTACTGTTTCCATACACGAGAGCGTGGAGGGCCTACCAGGGGCTATAGGGAGGTATATTACGGGCCGAGAGTCGGAGGCAGATGCACCGCCAAGCGAGATGCCGCTCGAGTTTGTTGGCAGGAGAGGCCGATATATAGATGCAGGGGGGGAATGATGGACAGTGCTATGAGGAACGATCTTGAACTTGGGGAAATCAGTTTGTTTACATTGTGCATGGCTATCACAATTACACGTATCATGGTTGCATACTAGTTGTACATGGACACAGGGTCGGTACGTTAGTCGTCACCAAGTATATGTTTGATTCCTGTGGCAAAGATGAGCAAAGGGCACGGGAGGTAGGGATTCAGCGAGGACTGACTATCGATGATGTTCAAATATGCTGTCGAAGCTGGGCTATCTGGGTATTCGTCCAAGAAACTCACGCCATAATCTGCGCTTTTCCCAATTCGAGGATCCAGTGGTACCTTGCCCAGTAGCTCCACTCCAGCTTCTTTAGCTAGCCTCTCCGCACCTCCGGTGCTTGGCTTGAATATCTGACTAGACGTCTTGCAGTTAGGGCAGACGAAACCCGACATATTCTCAACCAAGCCGAGGATGGGCAGACCGACTTTGCGGCAGAAATCGATCTCTTTGTGGACGTCTTGGAGAGCGACCTCTTGTGGTGTCGTGATGAGCACGGCACCGTCGATACCACTCTCTTTGAGGTATTGTACGATGCTGAGGTGTTCGTCAGACGTCCCAGGGGGTGTGTCGATGACGAGGTAGTCCAGGTCACCCCAGTCAACGTCTTTGAGGAATTGGGCGATGAGGCCGTTCTTCTTTGGGCCCCTCCACATGACGGCATCGCGCGCAGAAGGCAACATGAAACCGACGGACATGACGCCGAGGTTATCCTGGACGTAGACGGGGGACCATCCGGTAGAGGATGAATGGACCTGCTCGGATGCGATGCCGAAGATAGTGGGTATGGATGGGCCGCAGATGTCGACGTCCATGATTCCGGTCTGCACACGATCGTCCGCTGCGAACGCCCAGCCGAGCTGAGCGGTGAAGGTGGACTTTCCGACGCCGCCTTTCCCGGAGAGGACGATGATCTTGCGCTTCACGGAGCGGATGCGATCGCGGATGAAGGGGAGGGCGGGATCGGGTACGTTTGGAGTGTTGGCGGAACAGGTCTGCTGGTTCGGACAGCCATTGCAGGCATCTACCTTTCCTGCGAGGTCTGATTCTGTGCCCTGTAAAAGAGTGAGTATGGATGTACGGAGAGAGAGGGGGACGAAATAAGTTACTGGACAGTGCTGTGGGGCATTGGAAGGGACGGAGTGAAGCATGGGTTGTAAATGTCACAAGGTTCTGTCGTAACTTGAAACTGTACACATTAGGACATGTCAGCGGGCACCCACCATGCCATGGTCACGGTCCGTCCATTGCGCCGATACTTATGATCCCGCTTAACGGCTGCGTTTCGATTGATTCAAGTTTTGATCTTGCTGTGTTAGTTACGGTGCCTCAGGTCACTCCCGCGAACGAGGGTGCCGTGATAAGAGTCCGTTCATTTATTCTCTTCTAGAGCGATTGTGTCGCACGGCCACTCGGTACAGGCGGTCATTTGAGCCCAAGCATCAAATATGTATGTACACCACCTGCATTCATCACGCCGCCTGAAATTTTCATGTTAATATATGGTACGTTGATTCAAGGTCCCCATGTCGGCCCAGACCGAGATAATTGAGGGTGCAACTTAAAACGCCGGTAACCGCTTGACATTCTCCCAGTGGGCGATAATGCCTCCGCTACCATTCCTATTATAATGAACCAGCGCCGTCCAAGTGCCAGGATCAAATTTCAGCGCCTATCTCCTCACCGGTGCGTCTGCCGTTGCTTGACCGTCCAATGATCACTCACATTACCACTAGCTCACGCTTCACAAGCAGTCTCCTTTCATTCGCTACCTTCTCTCAATGTCTTGCAAAAAAGCCCCGTTTTCGATAGACTTTATCATCATCGGTGCCGGTTCGTGATCGCATACTCCATTCGGCGCCGCCCTGATAATTTCCCTCCGTAGGCGTCACCGGGCTAGCTACCGCTCTCAGGTTGCGCCAGTCTGGCCACAGAGTTACGGTAGTCGACAAAGGAACCGGTCCTTCCGATGTCTGTTTACCTCATTGTTCGACTGCGATCCCTATCTTACAATCTTGCCTCTTGTGATCTAGAGAAAAGGCGGTGCACATCTTCCACCCAATCTCACCAAACTTTTCATAGAATGGGGGTTGGGAAAACAGCTGAAAAGACATGCATTGCCCATACGAGCTACCATGTTTTTATCAAGTGAGCGCCTTTCTTCCTGCATCTGCACCGCTGAGAGACCTCGACGCCTTGTTAGTGGACGACGGTCATCAAATAGGTTGCGTCCGATGGCGAGAGGACCTATTGGAAGAGTCGGGTGCAGATTACCTCGTGATGCAGGTGAGTCGGCGAACCAGACAGTTGCGACTAACACACTCAATGAGTACGCAGTATCGGGACCTGTGTCAGGCTTTATTCGATGCGGCGCAAAATGCGGGAGTGCACTTTCATTTCCGGGTAGCTGTGACCGATGTTCGGCCTGACCCAAAGCGACCGCGCATCTTTTTGTCTGACGGTCGTACGATGGTCGCCCACGTGGTTATTGGTGCAGACGGCCCACGGAGTATTGTAAGGGAAGCGATCAACGGGCCTTGCGAAGAGAGATTAGAGGGCCACAGCATTTACATGTGAGTCGGTGTATTTTTTTCAGATATAGGCAAAGTGAACTAAAGAACAAATAGAGCTACCATCCCCCGAGATCAGCTGAAGGATGATCCGGAACTGTATGCACTCACATCGTATAATCCAAGTGATCCCAATGTATGTACAGTTTTTTCTGGCCTTGCCTACTCTCATTGAATCCCTTACGTTGAGTAGTATCTAATATGGACAGGCGATAATCGCCATGTAAAGGTGCTCACAACAGTGCGCTGATCCATAAAGACTAGCATGCTCCCATTTCTTAATCAACGATGTGCTTTAGGACCAGGGAAGGATGTGCTCCATCTCCGCTTTCATCCCAGAAGCCGAGGCAGAAGGTCAACTGGGCGACAATCTCTCCCTTGACGGAGTGTCAGTCATGGGAAACAAGCTAAGAATCAATTGCGAACCGAGGTGAGCATACCGTCTCAACCGTATATTTCTGGAGACCTTGACAATGTTGCTTGCTTGCAGGCTAAAACGGTTATTGAACCGTGCTCCCGTATATCTCCGTAAACGACTATACCATCGCGAATTCGCCGAGGACTGGGTGGACGAGTACGGAAGAATGATTGTCATGAGCGAGGCTGCCTATCCAATATGGGTAAAACGTTTAGTGTATTCAATGTTGGCCCACGTTGATCTGTTTTTTTTTTTCTATACACATACATATATTTTTCCAGTCGTTCTGCATACAGGGCTGTAGCATGCCGACCGAAGACGCCGCAGTGCTGACCACTCTGTTCACTCATCTCAAATCCGAGGAACAAATATCATCCTTTGCCCATGCCTTCCAGGAGATTCGTGAACCTCGGGCTCAATCCATTTTTACCAAGGAGACGAGGGCGTTCGGGACTTTCTGGGTGCCTCCTGGCCCCGTCAGGGACGCGCGTGACGAGGCCCTGATGAAGATGCTGAAGCAAGGTCACAAGGGATGGGACGAGGCCAAGTTCCTCTGGGAGTGGGAGGAAATTTGCGACGTCTTTGCATACCATGGTAGAGAGGCTGCCGAGAATTGGTGGGTAGTATGGGGAGTGCTATGGGAGAGGAGTCAAGAGAAGTCGAACGCCTTTCGCTAAGGCGGATTCAAGTTGCCCAAACACCTTGACGCGAGACTTCGACCAATGTCGTTTTTTCACGAATCAAGCTTGTACTGTATGTATTTTGAACAGATATCGATCTCGGTTACCTTGCTCTAGATACTTTGAACATCGATGTAGGTAGTTATCATCTACCCAGATATGTTGGAATAGGAGAAAGCAGTAATGCAGATGTATATTGCGAGGAGTAGCACATGCAGACCAAATTACCAAATTAAAAACGAAACGCTCATCCAGTCTAAAAAAAAAAAAGAGCGTCCGTCATTCACGTATAGCAACTTCTGCACAGAACGTCAGCTGCAAGTTAACCAGCAAAGGCCAGAGAGACGCACTGAAGAACTCGTATGAAAGCCAACACAGGGCATTACTGGGCATGTGGGTCAACACGCGTGGGGATAGACCTCGCGCAAATCCTTTGATGCCGTCTCGTCTCCAAATAACTCTAAAAGCGTCCACCATACCGCCAAGCCTCCGAATTTCGGGGTCTTGCGACGTGCCACGCGTCTGTAGCAGCGTCTTGGCCACATCGAGTGGTGTCGTGACACCAGCAGCAACACCACCCGCCAAACCACCTGCAATCATGTGCGTCATGGGAGAGTACTCTCCTTTGGGATTCAGCACCCTTTTTATTTGCTCGTACACCGTGAATTGCACGGCTGTGAACGGAATTGACATCGTTAGCGTGGTGGGATATGACACGTAAAAAGCCCCAAGGCCTTCGTTACGATGAACTACACGGATCGCGGTGAAGACGGAACGGAATTCGGACTGATGTACCTGCATCCGTTGTTTGATGACTGTAAGCAAAATGGTGGGTTGGGTGGACAAAATGGCAATCGATGAGAAAAGGAAAGCTTACCATCGAATGGATTCATCAATGCATCGCTTGCGATCGTGGCGGACGCGCCAGCCAGAGCTATCGCGGAATGTGAGTGATCATCGACGAATGCGGCACGCCACGAAACACAGATACAGAAATCAAAGAGACCAAAGACAAAGTGTCCAAAGGGATGGCGGTGCGAGATACGTACAGGTTGCTAGCCATTGGTTTCCAGCGTTGTTGCCGCCCACAAGCTCCTTCACAGCCTCGTACGTCCCAAAATGCACTGCGTGCGCAGGTCCCGCCCCAAGTATCACTGAAGACACGCCTCGCCATAGTACTCTCATGCCCTCTGTAGCGGATATTCGAGTGAAGGCATTTCCAATCCCGGTGTATACTGCCGCGGGCGAGGCAGCAAAAACCTGCATCCGCGTCTGGTGAAGTTGGAATATGATGAGTAAAGCGCAGAGTGACAGAAGGCAACACACGAGCCTTGATGCTGTCTATAGGAAACATGACGGCGTGTTCCGTTATGCCTGCCTGAGGAGAGTTGAGCATCCCTGATAATTGCTTCTTCACAGCCGGCCGGACGACCGGCGTACGTGAAGGTGGCTCACCAAAGCACCGGCCAGCATGTTGACCTTTGCAAAGGATAGATGGGTGAGGGACGCAGCTCGCCGACGAAAAAAGAGAGACGCACCGTGAGACCCGCATTGGATGGTAAGCCTTCGTATTCGACCTCCTCCGCCATGAGTGCGAACTTGCGTGTACTGGGACTGACTTGTGTCGTACACTGTTGTGGTGTACGCACTCGAGTGACGGTTCGGTGGCAGAAAGGAAGTAAGGTCTTGAATTTAACACAGCAAGGGTGAGAGTGTCAACTTTTTGTTCCACAACACCGTCGCAGAACGAACAACGCACGCCGAGACTCAGCGTGGGTAGATGGAGAAAAGCTACGCAGACTGTGGCAACACAAAAAAAGGTGTCGATTGGCGATGCACTTCCCTATATTTCTCGAACAGAATTCGCGGGTTCATATTCAAGCACACGTCATTCCATATCGTCATGCTGAAACATGCAGTTGTCGTTGTACTATTTCCATATGAAGGTACACTGTGCATATTCCCCAATCACATCGTCCTCGCTTTGTCCTCGGCAGCTAGTTTGTCGTGCTCCTCGATATCCCTGAGGAAAGCGGATTCAGTGCCAGCAACGAAAACGACTTGCAAGATACTCACCTAACTTCCCATGGGTAATCCAGCCTGGAGGCAGACAACACAAAAGGAGAAAGCATTCGAACATCTCATCAGCGCTCCATCATTGAATATGAACGTGAATCTATATCTTACCACACATCGCCCACTTCAGCGCCGGGGAAATACCTGATGGGAACATCATCGCTGAGCATGTGAAGCTGCCCCTGACGGTCCGAACTCACTGGACATCTGGGGGTAACGCTCCAAGTTTCGGCTTCAGCTTGTTGTGCACGACAAAGACGGCAAACTCGGTGCGGTTAGCTTCGCGTTCGGATTCTGGCAGAGCCTGCAGTTCCGTTTCGACGTCCTTTCGGAGTTCCGAAAGGGCGTATCTGTGTATATTATCCAGAACATCGGTCAAGAAATCGGTTTGGCTGCTTACTGGAGAGTTTTTCGTGAGTCATCGACTTCGTCCTGCGATTTGAGATGGATGTATATATCAGATATGACACGCCTCGAGGATGGATCACTCACAACAACCACAACTCTCCGGCCTAACAATACCTTGCCCGAATCGGGTCCCCTGTGATATTTATCGGTGATATTTCGGATCGAATCCAGTGAACACTCACAGCCATTGTGTACGGATGACCTCGTTGCCTATCTGCTCGGCGGTTGTTCCTGGAAGGGTTTCGTAGAGAGAAAGGCCAATAGCGTGGATAGGGATGTTTCTCTTCGTCGACGGGTCCTTGAGAAAAGTACGCTAGATGAAGAACCACGAGTTCAGTTCCGTACCGATATGGACAGATCGAGACTGACCAACACTCGGGCAGGAAAGAAGCCACTGTGGGAGGATCGGGGGTCAGTTTGATTTGCATCGTATAGCTGGGCATGGGACCGACCCTCCACCTTGGCGAGAGTCAGCACGGCCCAAAGTTGTTCCTTATCGGCGGTGAAAAGTACGAACCGATTGCAATGATCATATTCGGCTTGAACGGTGCGATCTTGTCGGCGCTCGCCTTGATTATGTTGTGAATGTCATTGTAGGTGGCACGTAAATGCTTGGTTTCCTGGTCCATTGATTTTGTCCAATATTCTCTTGGTGTAGTTCAAGTTGTTGGCGGTATGAGCGGATCACAACTTACACGTGACCGATACATCTTGTTTCGCTACGCCAGCCATGGCAGACCACGGCGAACCATCCGCGCCATCTTCTGGCCCAAAAGCCATTGCAAGTCTCGCCAAGAAACCGTCAGACGTGACAAGGCACGGGACTCAGAAACTCAAGTTCGTTCCAACGCTACCCGCGCGGAGAAAGAAAGAGTACGCGATAGTACGGCTGATCATTCCGCTCGTTCTCAACTAGTAGATCCACAGTGAAGTAAAACAGGTATGCGAATCGCCCTGCTCGTCCTCGCACGTCCATCAACAGTGGCTCTAGGAAGCTCCCCAGTCTCCCGCACAGCCGTCGTCAGACAAGGGAAATGTCAGAGGGCGGGGCAAGGGGAGAGGTCGCGGAGGGGAGGGAAGAGGGGCTGCGCCGCGACCGCCTGCAGTAGAGATGACCGCAAGCGGCCCCTTTGCAATGGGTCCTGCTCTTGCAGGCACCTCTGCTCGGCGTAGCAACCCAAGACAAAATTTCACGCCCATCGTTCCTCAAGGGCCTGCAATCGGGTCAACTCTTGGTGCCAACTTGTCGAATCAACCCGCGCCTACATTAAAGAAAGACAAACAACGTGAAAATCCGCTCGTTGACACCGCACAGACGCCGAAACTCGAAAGCGATGACGAGGTTTACTCGGAGCCTGATGAAGGTGTCGAGATCATCGACATGGAGAATGTGCGGCAGTTGGATTGGATGGCTCCTGAGATCCTGCAAAGAGATCGGCGGGACAGAAGAAAAGCAAAAGGCGTGAAAACAGAGGTCGAAGATATTACATTGGATTCTAATCATCAGGGTAGCTTGCCCTCGTCCCTGTTGTTTAACCATCCATGTTCACGCGTTGCGTCATAGGGCCGACTTCTAACAGTGTCAGGGACGTGGACGCGTCAAATGCCCTAGATCTGAGCGAGAGCGAAGCAGATGAAGAAGATGAAGATCTCATGGATGATTTCGCGGTTCAAACACATACGGCAGAGGTTCGTTGTTTTCATCAGGATCACGGACGCATATATCAACTGTCTTTAGGAGGGCATCCGACAGGAACGGTTATATTTTTTCCAGTTTCCTGAGCCGTTCCCTACATTCGTATCCTCTTCGGTGCCGGATCGGGAACCCTCACTAGGGATGGATGTAGACCGGGATGAGGGCAGTTCTACCCTGAAGCGCAAGGTATCCTTTGCGGCGGATGCTAAGCCTCCAGGGCCTGCATCAGGATCTGACACGCCAGCGATCCCAGTCGGACCCGAGGCGCCAAAGGTAGATGGTGTAATAGGCCATGTCGAGGTCTATCGCAGCGGAGCGGTAAAGATGCGTCTGGGAAATGGTATCGTCCTGAATGTGCGTGTTCCCCTTCTGGTTATTGTTTACCCACAAATCTGTCTGTCCCAGGTCTCAGAAGCCACGCAACCATCGTTTCTCCAGCAAGCAGTTCACTTGGACATGGAAAACAAGAAGCTTCACGTGCTGGGGGAAGTCAGCAAGAGATTCGTCGTCTCACCAGATGTCAATGTCCTGCTGGCTGCTGTAGAGGTTGCAGACACGGGCACAAGCCCTTTCGACGACCTCAATCTCATCAAAATGGACACGACATAGGTCTTTGGATGAGACTGTACACATTGATACTACATAAATAGTTCATCATACTCTATCACAAGAGAGGCCACAATAGACTGTGATGAGATGGGTCAGCACGCTGTACGCAGGTAATGATGGAAACAGAAAAAGGATCAGAAAAAGCAGTGGATATTAGCCACTGAAGGTAGCTGAGATGGTTTTTCTGCAGTGCAGGACACGTCCCGCATAAAGCCAAATGCCTCAAACATCATGTGAACAGAAGGAGGGAGGAGACAACTCACTGGGATGAAATGGGGACAAAAAAAGGATGTATTTGGGTGGCCGAGTCTCTTTATATACCTGGCAGCTGCCGGGATCGGCAAACTCCGACACGGCATCATGTCTGCCTCGACGACGTACTCGGATTCGCCGACGCCCCAGCCTCAACCGCAGACGTCCCAGTTCTCATACCACTCAGATGCTACCGCAACCGCACCTTCTCAGCCCCAAACGCGTCAAGCAGCCGAGGACGCTCGCAAGGATCGCACGCTGGCAGAGTTCCTCCTCATGCTCGACGACTACGAGCCTCTCGTACGTCGCCTTATCCGTTCTCTCGCTCTCTGCCTCATCGTCTGCGGTCGTAGATCCCCAACGAGGTAACCGACTATTATCTCCAGAGGGTCGGATTCGAATGCGAAGACGTTCGCCTGTGAGCTAGACGCCCCGTCCGACCGTGCATGCATATGCTCACGTCTTGTTCTCGCCAAGGAAACGACTGCTTTCCCTCGCTGCCCAAAAGTTTGTCTCCGACATCGCCTCCGATTCATACCAACATGCTCGTATACGCACCAACGCAGCGGGCGGGCGAGCTCGTGCAGCTATTTCTGGTCCAGGAACGGCCAAGGTTGGTCTTCGCAACGACCCTGCTCTCATCCCTAACGAATCCCTATAGGACAAAACACGGACGACGTTGACCATGGATGATCTGAGCGCCGCACTCGCCGAGTATGGTATCAATGCAAGAAAACCAGAGTTCTACATGTGAATTGTACTGCACGTCTCTCCGCGTGTGTAACATTGTCCGTTAACCTAGCCATGCCACAATACGAAATCAGTCCAAGAAAAACATCAGGATGCCACTGCTATATCTTGTCCCCCCGCGTTAATCACTTTGGGACTCACGGAGATGGATAGACTCCGTTCCCGGAGTATGCCCCAGCTCACCCACCAGTCTTCCGCAGCTTCCCGGGCACTGTATGCGAGCACCTCACTGATGTCTTCCCACTGCCATCTCATCTTGTCCTCGCTCCAACCCTGCAGTCCTAATGTCACCATAGCCCGCAGTGATTGATCCCGCTCGTCCCGGCGTCCACCAGGGGGTAGCCATACCAATCGAAAGCCCATCATCTCTTTCTCGTGCACACTTCGACAGCGTTCTTCTCGAAGTTCCTGGAACGCTTCCACGAGATGCGGCAACTGGCCCAATCGCCTCAGTCGAGATAAGAGCCCTCCGAGAACCTCGGCGTCTTCTACCTGGAGACTTGCACTATGTGTGATGCATGGCTGTCCTCGAAGTCAGGTGACTGTTGTAATCAAGACGAGAAGAACTTATTCACCAGCGACGGGTGAGCCGCTTCGCCCATCAAGATGATTCGTCCCGAGTCGTCCACCCAATCTGTCAGCGGCTCTCTTTTGATGTACCGTTTTCGTTGAAATACCGGACACAAGTCTAGCAGCCGCTGGAGTCTGGTCGACAAGTGAGAAAAAAAATGTCTGAATATCGGGGCGAACCGCGTACTTTGACTCTACGGAGAACCGGAGTTTCTTCCTGGGTATCGCAAAATTCCATTCGTCGTCTGAACCGTCGTTTGAATCGCCCGGCTGATCTGGCAAAAAAAAGTGTATCGTGTATTCGCTATTGTTTCGCTGACGAGTTCACCGCGTGAATAACGCAAAAAGGGTCGCCAAGAAGTGCAGCATGTACATACCACGGGAAAGCCGACCACATGGGAAGAAGTACCCATCCAGATAGGGTACTGTCGGAATTAATTTTAAAAAGAAGGAAAGAAAAAAAAAGGAAACGGAAGATTGAACGGGGATGGTAATCTTACCTGTACACCACCCAAATCAGGATTTGTGAATGCGTCAAGCTCGGGGTCTTTGCGCAACTGCTCCCGGGAAATAGTCGCGCTGAGATATGATGGCCCTTGAGTGTTTATGCTCGAAAATCGAAATTCTGCCCACGATGGTACTCACGCGTAGACAGAGAAGCTTGGATCCGTACCGTGCCGCCCTCGATTCCGCGGTCCGTCGACAGCCTCGCGCACGACGCCACACGGTCCGTCCGCTCCTATGATCAAGTCCGCGTCCAACGTCTTGCCCGATGCCAGTTCTATTCTCGGAGGGTTGGCGGAGACCTTGGTGACAAGGGTATCGTAAGATATTTGGACACCTGCCGATTTGGCGGCGGCATACAGTATCGCGTGAAGGTCTTGGTACTATCATGGAACGGGCGAACGTAAGGCTCCATGACAAATTGGATGACACAACGCGCAGATGAGACGGCTTACATGCATCAACAAGTACTCCGCTCCGATCTCCTGGAGCACTTCCGTTTGTGGCCACAATAAATGGCCCACCAGTTCGCCGGTGTCCACTGCCAGGGAGGAGAGAGAGAGAAAGACGCGTCATTGACCACGATCGTTCTTCAGGCGTTATCAACAGCGAGCACACTCACTCGAGTAGCAGTGACTTCGCCTGGTCGGTTTACCCCAACGAGCGACATGGTCTCCCAGACCCCACTCCTCTAGGATTTTGGTGAGATTTGGTGGGACGCGGACGCCACACGCTTTCTGTACATGTGCGTGCCGCAGCGTATGTGTGTTTGGAGACATGACAGGGACGACGACGACGCGTCAAACGTCAAACGTGGGGTTCGAGACGGATCTGCGAACGCGTGGCGTACCTTTTCGGGTCTCGACTTGTCGATGACGCGGACGATGTGGCCGGCCTGAGCAAGCCTAAACGCGACAGCCAAACCGGACACGCCTGAAAGATATACGTAGGTCGAACCAGGGACCATGGATGAAATGAAATGCTCACCTCCGCCAACGACGATGATGTTCAAGTTCAGGGAAGCCTTGACGGAGAAGGACATGGTGCAGAACTCGGAAGGTATATGTTGAACGTGGTGTAAAGGGAGAGCAAGGTCGGCTGGCAGTGGGATCAAAGGGAGAGATTAACGAGAACCGCGTCGGTAGGGTCGCCAACACGTTAAGTATTCCATGGGGTGTGAGGAAAAAAGAATGCGGGTCTGGATCGCTTCCGTCGTGGGACCCACGAGGTGAGTATGGTTCGGGGTGCGAGAGTAAACCTTTAGAAGCAGTACCTGAGCTCGCTGCACATGCTCCGAAGGCTGAGAAAACAACCCTCATACTAAGTAAATTGGACATAAGCGCGAAACCACCTACCAAAGTGACGGCATCCCCTCCATGTACAGTACTTACTTAATTTGTTGTACTAAGAGGCGCTCTCCATCCCACTTGATATCGCCATATCGGCGGCATCTGGTAGGTACACCATCACTCAGACCCGCAGGTACACTCGTTCTAGCACCGCACAGTCTGTCTGGGCATCGGCCAATTCGTTTATCCTTTGATCAGGATGCACCATGGACAGCTCGGAAGAAGTGGGGTCGTTGACAGCGCGCGGACGTCAACTTTTCAGTGATGCCATCATCGTATCAGCCGAGCGTGCATCCACTCCATCACCGTCAGATCTGGGTTAGGTCGCCCGGTTCGTGTCAGACCGCCGGAACGTTATATTTAACCACAGGCCCATCCGCATCTCGACTCGTCCTAGACACGTGTCTTGTATAGCCCGCGCAATATATTATCAACGTCCGACAGGGTCGCCTCTTTGCGAGACACCTCCAGATATGCCTCGTTCGCGTCTTCAGCGGGATCGGCGACTCGAGCGGCCACGTGCCAGTGTTGAGGATGCAAGCCTCTGGAGAATACCTCGTCCACTGCTCGTTCTCTTGAATGCATCGTCAGTCATCGTACCGCGTGCAGTCGACGGCGCGCCCTACCTGTCCAACAGTCTTTTGGCTTCGAACAGATAATCCGAGTTGGGCGCTACTCCACTCGCATGCACGTAGTCCCCAATCTGGAGGATGTGGCTGTCGTTCGGCTGGAGAATCTTGGTCGCCGATGGCAACGAGGCCGTCATATTTCTGGGCATCCGGTCAGCGATCAATAAACAAAAGTCATGCCCCGCACCTACCGAACACTATTCTCGCTGACGATCTTGTCCACGTCTTCGAGCAAGCGCAGGCTTGGTTCGACCCATGCTTCCATGTCCTCCGAGCCACTACCGAGCAACGCAACAGCGTACCCATCACGCTGAGAGGCGGATTGAATGCCTATTATATAACGACACCATTCGTGCTGACCTTGAATAGGTATACCCTCCTCTGAAAAGTCGCCAGCGACTCGCGACTGGGGGCAAGAAACACGTTCGTCCAAGTAAACTGTGGTTTCTCCGCGTCGTCGACGGTGGTTGCCGAAACGTCAACGCTCGGTAGCGAGTAATCCAGAAAAGCTTTCGAAGCTTCCAGAGTGGGAGAAGGGACTCTCGACGGACGAGGCGTGTCCGCTTCTGCGACGTCGGAGTCCGCGTTTACCGGGGGTTTCTCGTGCTCGTGGAGCGTGGAAGACTTCTCCGTAGGTACAGTGTACGAATTCTCAGACGCCATGGCATCTTCTAGAGCGCTTTGATCGACCTGCGCCTCAGCGCATCCGCCGGGTGCAGAGTAAGCGACGTTGCCGTCACCCGTGCCCGCTGCTGCTTCTTTACGGCCAAAATTTTTGCCGAATGATGGCCAGGCCCATTTCGTGACGTCCATACTCACGCTTATGCCTACACTAAGAAAACCGCCCGACGGAACGGGTTCCGTGCTCGCAGCCGCCTGTCGTTCGTCGTGTTCTCCGCGGGATGCGCCGCCCACTGTCTCCGGACGAGTCATCGAGGCGGGAGACGTAGCGGGTCCAGCCGTCCAAGTAACTTTGTTCATTAGATGTCGTGCCAATGCAACGGGGTATCGCGAACTTCTATATTTGCTGGAGGGAGCGACGTGACTCTGTGTCAACACGAGTACAGCGACTCCCTCGGGTATCTGTGATGAGAAATTATCGATAGCGGGAAGGATTAATGAATAGGATGGATGGAGAGTCAAGCCTGTATGGACAAGTCAGGTCGAACTGACCGTCCCAGCCATGGCTGTACATGTGGGCGCACCGAGATCTACGCCGAGGCTGAAACCCTTGTCCAGATCCCACGTCCACGCCCAGACAGTGAAGAATCGTTCCAACTGCAGCTCCAAAGCTTGTTGCCCCAAGGAGGACAATATCAAAGAAAAAGAACCATGGGTCAACTGGAGTCGCCGCAATCAGTCAGGCCCGCGGTAGAAGCAAAGGCACATGTCGAAACCGAACCTTGAATTGTTCATAGCCCCGCATGAGATGCGCCCGTATCGCAGAGTCATGCAGCGCGCCGTCGTGATGGTCCCACTGTGGCGTCTGACTCCATTCTTCCTCTTTCGCCTTTCCCTTGCCTTTATTATCTCGGACCTTGGGCTTCACGACCGGAGCACGCGGCGTCTTTGCCAGTTCGACGGCCTGCAAGACGACGAAAGAGAGAGTTCGAAACGAGCGATACTGGGTGCAAGCCTCGCACTACGGGACTCACCACGTGCATCCAAAAGTTGGGCTCCGGGTTCACCATGGCCATTCGTCTGGACTGCGAATGAACGTTCTGGCATGGATATGTTGAATGGAAGATCCTGGCGCAACGTTTAGTTCTGCACACACCGCACCGGTTTCATGTTGGTTTCCCTCACTCTGCAAAGTTAACGAGCGCCTTGGCGAGCCCGACTTGCCTCAGCATCTTGTCGCGTGATACAGCTCGGTCGCAGGATGTGTAGAATAGAATTTGGGCCTGTTCCTCGTCATCCTCGTCATCCTCGTGTGTCGCGGAGACGTCAGGTCGAAGAGTAGGGTTGTAGATGGTCAGATATAGCAGAGACGGGGGAATTCTGCTCATGTGGAAACAAGTCAAAAGTCCAAACGAACTACCAGCTACGTAATTGTAATCGTACGAGATCAAGCTATATATGGATCGTACGTTCTCAAGTAGCAGCCCAACGGTTGCACATATCACTAATGATTAGTGAATACGTCGGCGTGTAACGCGGTCGGTCTTAGTCTGTTTAGGAAAAACTTCGAACCGACAGCCTAGTAGACTGGGTCAGCAGGATGACTCTGCGGAAATCCTCTTATCCCAGATGTGGTTGATGCAGCAGAGAGTTGTGCCAATGGTTCAAGGCACAATATCCAGACCCAAGAAAAACAAGTGAAGTTGTTATGCAAGAAAGAGTCAAAAATTCGACTTTGGCGTACATCGCACGGAGAGAAATACTACAAAGAAGTCCGAGAGAAAGAACGATCAGGATAGATATGAGTACTAGTGCCCGCAGCGTTGTCCGTCTTCGCCGCCCTGAAATGGTCCCGTCCTGCCTGGTCAATGAGCAAATGCCCAAGACTGGACCTATACATGTACATTCGTACAACGAGCCACTGTTGAACTTTCAGAAAACATGGGTAAAAAGACGAGCGCACTTGGTCATGGTTCCGTTCATATCGGAGACGATGTCAAGTCTGTCAAATTCGAACAAATGTGCATGCGCACCCGATAGAAGTTAGACAGAGTTCACGGAATATCAATGTAGAATGATGGAGCAAAGGAAAAATCGTACAGGAAAGAGGCGTCGTTCATTCAACAATTAAAAGACAAGGTACACACGACACGCGCAACAACATAGGACGTGAACCGAATTTTGATAAACACTACGAACCCACCTCCGCAGCGACAAGACAGGTAGTCAAGCTAGAGGATACATCGGGTCAGACTACGGCTAACAATAGTAGGTAAAACATCATCACCTTATGTTCGGTGGTTGTGCGGAAAGTGACGACTCGAAGGCCGTCATGCGAGTCAGCACCTCCGACATCGTTGGCCGCCGAATCGGGTTCATGTCCATTAACTCCCATGAGATGTTCATGATGAATGCGGTGCGCATAGATGGCTTGCAGCGCTGACACAGTGCTTCCAATGTCTTACCACAAGACCATCGGTCAGCAAGAATCGGATCGTACTCGTTTCCTGACGAAACCTCAGGTGCCATGTACCCCTCTGTACCAACCACACTGCGGGATTTTCTCCCAGAATCTCTGACGAAGACTGCAACGCTGTAGTCAATTATCGAAAGCCGACCACCATGGGGGGGGATGACTATGTTTGACGGCTTGATATCTCGGTGCGCAACACCATGCTGATGCATGAACGCCACTCCCTCCACAAGCTGTTTAGCAGCAGACCACAGATGTTTATCAAGGTGAACGAGTGCTGTGAGGTGACCTCCCCCTGATTGGGTGTGGATAACGAAGCCTCCCGAGCTGCGTTCCCAGACCTGAACATCAGGAATGGTGTGGTTGCTGGGAGAGTCAATCCTTGCCAGATGCTTCAGGATCTCCACTTCTTGTACACGGTCCGTGAGCTTGAGGAACCTGCGGTCGAATGGGTTGGACTTGTGAGATATCATCGCCACATGTTTGAACTAACGTGACGAGAGTTGAAAAATGGAGAAATTGGACATAGAAACCACGCACTCCAAAGACCACAGCATCAAGTTTATATCCCATGGTGTCTATGTGCTCAACAATTTCAGAATCTGCAACGAAGGCAGAGCCCGCGCCATGCTGGTGGGACTCTTCTGGCGCCGAACCCAGTGTGTGGGTCTTTTTGGTTGTAGTTTTCTGCGAAGTTAGGAAAGGGAGTTTTCCAGCAGCAGCAGCAACCGCAACGAGGATCTCCTGCTTGTCATTGTCAAGATTCGACACCATCTCCTCCATTTTCGCCTGAAGATTAAACATCTCCCTGAGAAATTTGGTTCGCTGTTCGGCTTTGAGAAGATCGTAATCTTTCCGCGCAATCGAGACCTGCCATCGTGTTATTATTTCCTCTGTAAACTAAAGTTGTGGTCAAACCTTGCCCGTCTCGTCCATCTGCATGACGATGTAGCGCTGTGCTGTCATGACGCCCTTGAGATACACAGCCGTAATAAAAAACGGCTTGTCTGGCATATGGCATTGCTCGAGGTAATATCCAATACGCGCGGCAGCGATGGCTTGAACGAGCATGCGCCATCGGTCACTTTCAGTTGGATCAGAAACGACTTCGCAGAGCATGAGTGGACATAAAAAGTCCTGCACGGTCACGCTGAGATCACTTTTTGGTTTGCTCGCCACCTAGGTGAGTGGTGCCTCGGTTGAGGACAGAAAAATTGGGATCTTCCAAGGCATATCCCTGCGCGAAAACTAAGAGACAATATTCCGGGAGTGCAATGCACGTACACATTGTAACTCGTTTTGGAGTCCGGAGGTGGGCAAGCAAAGAACGGGGGTATGAAGAAGTGGTGCGACAAATAGGTGGCCTTCAAGGCGGAGGAGGGCTCAGAGCGAATTTTCAAAACGTCGTCTCCAGAGCCAAAAAGGGCACAGAATGCTTCATATTCACGAACATTTCGTGCGTCGCGTGATGTAACATGCGGAGGCAAAAAATAGCCATGATTTTCACGCAACAGTGCCATATCGAAGTAATGTTGCTCGAGATTATTTTGAGGAGTCTGATTGTGATAGTCAATAACGTATGCTGGAAATGGTTAATACTCACAAAACGAGGACGTTTTTCTTCCAAGGAAGACTCCAGTCGCACGATGGAGTCCTCCCTGGGGGACAAGTAAGAGCCCCCCTGCAGATTGTCAATCACATCTTGTCGGGAAAATGATTTGATCTGCCCCAAAACAATTTGGAGACATTTGAATAGCGGTTCATTCAAGACGACCAAATCATTCGGTATTTTCACAATCTTGGCTTTAAGAGTCTCGGTGAGTAAACTCGGGCGACGAAAGACGGATGTTGCCACCTGGTATACGCTCGATGACCAAACAGATGTAGTCGTTGCAAAGGTGGTCCGGGTCATCCACTAGTGCACTAATCTCGCGTACCGGGTCCACCTCAGTCCACGTATCGCGCATACAAGTGTCGATGAGCTCTTGTACGAGTAACCTTTGCTCCACCCGTACTGGTTGGCTAAATCTGTAGTATCTGTAGTCCCTGATTGGCCTATTGGCAAGGATTTTTGCAGGCCCGTACGGGTATCTACATAAATCTGTGAACAGTGGCCCCAATCGTCTGTTCCTATTGACTTCCGGAGAAAGATGTATCGTATCGCCAACAATCAGAATCCAGAATTGGACTGCACACTCATCAGCTATTTCCCTCAATAAATCGTGCTGGAACTTTCCAGTACTGTCGAGATCCATGGTAGAGGAATGATATGATGGATGTTGCTAGGAGCAGACGCGTGGGGTTGGGAACAAGATTTGCGTGAGAAATTCCCCGGATGTACTATCCGACATAGTACCCCACAAAGGATGTCACACAGCTGGAATTCAGACTCCGCCTCTTCCACTACTTTCCCTCTCACTCTAGTTGCAACCATCTTACAAAGGTAGATTCGACTCCGGCTAGTAACATTAGACTATGTGATTATGCAGGTAGATTACATTTGGTGAACTCTAAGGTCTTGGTATCTCATCCTTGTCCACAACTTCATTCTTCTGTAAATTGGCATCGGAAAACGAAACGGAGTCAGAGTCGACAGGCGAAGGCGAGGACGAGGACATCTGCCACTCCCCCTCCGAGAGTCGAATGGGGCTGTTTTCCAACTCTTGCAGCGCTGCGGGCCCTTCGTCATCGGCCTCGACCTCGTTGGATGACGTGGGAGATGCTTTGAAGGAAGATGGGAAATGGAACGACTGATCCTCGCTGTCCATCAGAAGCGAATTCAGATCAGTGCTGGGAACCAGCTGGTCGTGCTGAGATTCATCAAAGTTGGGCAATTCATCGAGGGGTGGGGGCGAAGACGACGGAGTCGACATATTATTAAAAGGTGGTGTTCGCCAACCTTGAGGTTTCTGAGGCAGCACAAAACTAGGCACCGCGATTTCGGCGGGAGGCGTCGGGAGCTGGGTATCCGCAGATGGGGTAGGATCAACTTCCTCAGCCGACAATCGTGCTTCCTCTATCTTGTAGTGAGTTTTGCCGCCAAGCGGTTCGTTGCTTCGTCGTTTGTAAAATAGCAGGTATGCATTCGCATTCTAGAAAGACTATAAATGAAAACGCCTGCACTACAACACACCAGACTCACCACTGCCTGATATGCTTCACATTTGGAGACGTAGGAATCGTCAAAGTGGTACCATTGCTCGGTGACGTGGTTGAGTGCATATGCCCGATAATGGCCGCCACCGAGTCCACCGAGGTGTTCGTCAACCGCATACAAGTCATAGATGAGAGGTTCATCGACGTTGCTGATTCCTAGTTCCTCGATATCGATCCCCTCTTCTGCCAAACTCTGTCCGGCCTTTCGTTCGCCAACGAGATGGGTGAGATCGAGACCTTGAATGGGAAACTCGACGAATGCGTCGATCTTGTCCCTCAACGCACGGCTGTTGCTGAATCGCTTGAGGTGCACCACCAGAACATCGGGCACTCTCCAAAGGTCAAACTTTTTCGTAGCTTGCTGATGCCTTTTGCACTGCGGACAGTACCAGAGATCGTCCTCACCCAGCTGCTCTTCCTTTGTAAACTCGGTGAGGCAATCCTCAATGGACAGTCCCTTGCTCTTCTTCTCCGAAGCCGCCTTCTTCGCCTCAGTATACTCGGGATGCACGAACGTAGCCCAGCTCGGGTTCGTCCACGTCGCGTGTTCCCAGTGCGATGTGTCGTCGCCGAAATAATACGTTTTCAGGTTTTCATCGAACTCGCAATAGAGCGCATCCATTTCCTTGAGCAATGGAGCGCCGCTTTCCATTTCCTCGAGACGCGTATCCCAGGAGTCGAAGCGATGGCCAGAGGAGGTATATGTACTGAACCCTGCCCCGTAATCTTTCTGGCCAGCTTGAAGGCGTAGGGCGAAGATATCTTTTTTGATCCCAACAATCTGCGGAACGCCGTCTATCGTGGTGTCGTCCATCATGACATCGTCCTGGATCACAGCTTTCTCATCGGCGATATCGCTTTCATCGACATTCGTGTCCTCGACGCGCACAACTTCCCCATTCTCTTTGATCTCCGTTAGAGAGTCCATCGGCGGAACTGGGATGGGTACCGAGTCGACAGATACAGAGGGCGTTTCTTGCCACGTGAATAGATCGCGGACGTGACCAGTCCACCGCTGAAGGCGATCCACTACAGCGTCGTATATTGCTTGCGCGCTTCGAGCCTGTTCGACATCGATGACCACAATGAATGGGTGACCAAAGTTGGACTGGTTGCGGTGGCCATACGAATGCCGCGCAGTCTGGACGTCGGTGAGGAAAACGGGGAGAATGAATGGATCTGTTTTCCTCTTCTTGTACAATTGACTCTGGCGCGCGTTGCATGGCAGTTCAAAGCACGCAATAGTGTCACTATCCGACATGTCACCACAGAGGACGTTATCGTCGAGGTTCTTGTAGAACCGATTGTTGAATGTTTCCAATGTCAAGAGCTGAACCACGGATTAGTAGACTGAGAAGAGGGATGCTAGGATACGAACATTCTCTGGTTGTGCACCCATCCAACGGCCAAGGAGTGCGCGAAGCTCTTTGAAAGTAGAGTCACGTCCGATTTCAATAGGAACCTGCACAGTAATTGTTATTAGCTGATTGATGCAAACCGCTGGCGACCGCTCAACCTTGACGTGAGGGCTCGATAAATCCCACGGAATATACTCGATGGTGTGTTTCCACTTCTTGGTTACGGGAAGAGGTAGAGTTAGGTACATGAACGGATCAAACGTTATCGAGATCTAGATCAAGTTGTTTAGCGATCTGTAAAGTTTTGACCACCACCAGCGTACCTTTTGGCATTCTGGACATATTAGTGTGCTTTGATACTGTCCCTGGAACAAGTCGACAATGACACTATCGTTCCGCTGCATGTATCCATGCCACGACCTTTGGGCCAATTGCGCGAGTTCAAGATCGCCACCGCCTTCCCAGTCTGGCTTCTCCACGTATGGTTTCTTGAGGACGCGGTTGAGGTCTTCATGTAGACCGTCTAGCAAGAAGGCAACGAGTTCTTGTGAGTCATGTTGTTGGTATCCACTGAATTGAGGCGCAAAGCGCTGCAATTGCATCTTGAACTCGCGGGGAGAGTAGGAGGCTGCGGTGGAGTCTCTTGCCCACATACGGTGCAAGAGCGCACCGAATACCTCGGCGATGGCACCACCCATTCCGAGCGGGTTGTCAGGATTGAGTTCATTCTGGTAAACACCGGCTGCGAATACCGAGTGAGCGAGGGTACGCAGGAACAAAGACAACTTACAAAGGAAATAGTCTGTGAGTTCCTTGGTGTGCGCGAGACACTGGAGTGCGGAGTTCATAAAACAAGTGTTTCCCCTTTGCAGCACGTCAGGTCGGGTAGCGGAACGATGGAAAACGCGTACATGTTTCCGAGACCAAGTGTCCCTGGATCTTGCGGTGCCCTGTTCTTGGAGAACCCAAACGACTTGAGAGGAGCGACTTGTGAATCCTGGATCTTTGCGGACGATCCCGAGGAGGGTGCGGGGGAGGGTATCTGTTTAGGCTGGGTCTGAGTGACGCTCGTTGTTGCAGGGGTCTTTCCGAGACGTGTGAAGAAGTCTTCTCCGCCAAACAACGGAGGAGGAACGAACGGGGCTGCTGAAAGGGATGTGGTCGCTGATTGATCTGCGATCCATTTTCCGTTCTGCTGAAACTCGACGACAAAGGGGTCATCGAACTCGATCAAGGCTTCCTCGAGGGTTTTGTCGTTTATCTCCAAGAGCTCCGCTCCGTGCGTGGTGAGCTTGGAGGCGGGAAACTGGGATCCGGCAAATTCGCCTGGCTGTATTTTCCATATCCTATGTGGAACACTGGAACGGGCGGATACGGCAGCTACGAGCTCCTTGGCGAGTGTTTTGATTGTGTCCTTTGTAGAGAGGGTGACGTAAGTGTGCGGGGAACCAATCGGGCCATCGGATTGGGAGTCGACGAGGCAGAGGACCTTGAGGCGGGGAGGTCGAAGTTCGAGGCTGGGCTCGCCGAGATGTCCTCTGGGAATCACGGAACGGGGGAGGGGATAGGTGGCGGGACCGTACCTAGAGAGATTGGGTGTGAACTAGGGGAACAAGGAGAGGAAAGGGGATGACGCACCATGTGGTAAAGGCTTTCCAGACGTCCAAGGGGACGAACTCGACGTCGACACCCTCTGCAAGGTTGGAGACGAGGTTGGCGTCGCGGTCGACAAGTGGCGTGTTGTCGACGGCGGGGACGTCCTTTTCGTCGAGTGGGCCAGACTTGTCATCGATGCCCTGACAGGCAGAGTCCCAGCGTCTGTACCAAGCGCGGGATACGATGTACCAGGTATCGCTGACTTGCATCTGCCTGAGACGACGCTCAGTGACGTATTGGAGTTTCTGGGCGGGTGTGAGATTTGGCGGGGGATCGAGAGGAGGAGTTGGGGGTGGCATGAGAGTGACGGTGTCTAGAGATTGTTCGCCCTGTTCTGACATGTAAACGTCGATGTCGACTTGGGTGGCGCGGACTGGAGTTGCAGCGGAGGAAGGGTCTTCTGACGCTGCTCTCTTGAGTGATGACGAGTCCGAGTTCGAGTTGATCGAGTCTGAGCGTTGTCTCTTGCGACGTTCGCTCGTTCCCGACGACGACGACGGCGACGACGCTGCTGGCGATGGCAGGCTCATCGCGGTCAAAAGTAAAGTAATAAAGCCACCAAAGGGGGGGTCGCAAAGAGTGGACCATGTTAGCTAAACACTTTTGCAACAAACCCGCCTCGCTCGTACTCGACTCCCTCGCCGGTCTCTGTGTACTCAACCCACATCTCGTACTCGATCCAGCTCACAAAGGTACGCTCAAAACTAAACATTGATCACCGCTTGCAGATCGTCCTAGTCGTTCATCTCGCCAGCCATGACCGCTCAAAGGTCGCTCTCGTCTGTGGTGGCGGGTCTGGTCACGAGCCTTCTCACTCTGCATTCGTCGGTGCGTATGCTCGCATTACCCGCCGCTGCATCTCATCCATCTTCCTGCTACAGGTCAGGGAATTCTCTCAGGTAGATTCGCGTTTGGTCTCGGTCGGCGCTTGATTCCTCATCTCATACTCCAGCCGCTGTCTGTGGAAGCGTGTTCGCGTCACCCAGTGCGAGCCAGGTCCGTCGTGCGATCGACTTGGTGAGCAACGATGCTGGGTGTGTCTCCTCGCTGCTCTCTGCTTCCGTAATCTGACCACATCCCAGCACACTCATCATCGTAAAGTAATACAACTAGCCCTGCTCCGCTCCCCTCTTGACGAATTTTTAGGAACTACACTGGCGACGTCCTCAACTTTGGACTCGCAAAGGAGCAGTACGCTGCCGTTCACCCAGAAAAGTCGGATCGCGTCAAATTCTTGGTCGTCGGCGACGATGTTGCCGTTGGTCGTGAGCAGGGCAAGATCGTCGGCAGGAGGCACATCCTCCTCCTCTCTCCCTCTCCTTTTACTAATTACTTCAATTTCACAGAGGTCTTGCTGGCGTCTGCCTTGTCTACAAGATCGTAGGCGCCCTCGCAGCCCGCGGAGGTTCCCTCAACAGCGTCTATTCCATGGCCGAACACGTTTCTTCTCACATCGGCACGATCGGTGTGGGGCTAGAGCATTGTCATGTACGCATTCAATTCTCTGCATGCGCTCGGTATTCGAACTATGCATAGGTTCCGGGCACTGCGATGCCCGATACTCATCTTGGCTCCGACGAACTCGAGATCGGGCTCGGTATCCACAACGAGAGCGGCCATCGCCGCGTCTCTCCAGTGCCTCCGCTCAACGAACTCATCCCAGACCTCATCCAGATGATCACCTCTACCACTGATCCCGACCGGTCCTTTGTGTCTTTCAAGAACGATGGCACCGACCATGTCGTGCTTCTTGTGAACAATCTCGGCGGTCTTAGTGAGCTCGAGCTCGGCGCCGTCGTTGGCGAAGCGAAGCGTGCGCTAGATAAACAGGGCATCAAGGCGAGGCGTGTCCTGGCCGGGTCGTTCATGGTTCGTTTTCTTTCTTTTCCATCTTCCAAATGCGATGAGGAACCGATACCGGAATAGACGAGCCTTAACATGCCAGGGTTTTCACTGACGCTTTTGCTTCTCCCTGACAATGCCATTTCTACGGATATCATGCTCTCCCTCCTCGATGACCCTACCAACGCTCCAGGGTGGAAATGGTCCTCCAATACTGAACCAAGATCGATCACTGAGACGACGGCTTCGACGGCTTCGATCCATAGCACACCTTCAAGCAGCCAGTCTTGTCTCAAAGCTCTGGACGCACAGTCTTTCGAAGCTGCCATCGAGCGCGCCTGCAAAGCTCTTCTGGTAGCCGAAGGTGAGATCACGGACATGGACAAGATCGCTGGCGACGGTGATTGCGGCCTTACACTCAGCGCGGGTGCATCGGGTCAGTCGGCACAATATCTCTTTACCCCAGTACTGACGGGCCGCCGATCCGAAGGTGTGCTCCAAGATCTGAACCAAGGTGTGATCACAGGCAGAGACGTGATCAACAGCATGATTGCCATATCCAGAGTGGCCGAGGATAAGATGGGCGGGACGAGCGGGGCGTTGTACTCGTCCGTATCCGATGTTGCTTGTTCTACGTGACCGGGCTGAGCGTCTTTACAGAATATTCTTTTCCGCTCTCGCCCAAGCGCTGGCGCGTTCGTCTGCGACCGTGGCCACTATTGAAGTGTGGAGCGGTGCACTCAAGTCGGCTCTCGGCCAGCTGTACACGTACACGCGTGCGCGACCACCCTCGCGCACGCTCGTCGATCCGCTGACTGCGTTTGTGGATGCACTTCCGGCTGGGTTCGAGGGTGCCGTCAAGGCCGTGCAGGACGCTGCAGAAAAGACGAGAGACATTCCTGCCAAGGCGGGTAGGAGTGCGTACGTCGGTGGCGAGTGGTTGAAGGAGCAGAAGGTTCCTGACCCGGGTGCATGGGGAGTCAAGGTGATCATTGAAAGTATGTAAGTGTGTTCACGTGACGTGTATATAAGTGTAAATGTGTGTAAGAGTACCCCACCGGTTATGATAGCGAGCATGAGAAGTGCTACTAAGTGACCGTCCCATCACACAACTAATGGATGCTCAACAGTGCGACCTCTGCCCGACACCGCCGACGTCGTCGTGCACGGAGCCTTCCTGTATCATCCCTGAATTCACCCCAGAGTGCACAAATGAGTGTCTGGTCGTCGCTTGTGATGACCCCGACCATGGCTCTCCGTCCTGTCTCGTCACAAACGGCCACGCACTCTGCGATGGCACCTGCACGACCGCCGCAGCTTGCACAGACTGCCCAGGCCTCGACGAAATCGTACGCATCGTTCTTGTTATCCACTTCCACGCTTACCCTCCTTTTCCCGCAGCTCCAGTGTTGTACTGATTACCACCCGTATCTTGCCGACACAAAGCCTTACGAAACAACCTCGCCCTTTTCCCGCTGGGAGTCCGGCTTTACCGACCTGTCGTGCGATTGTGACCAGGACTTGCAGTCCACAGGTCCACAACCCTCCCTCCCCGCCTCTATACAAGCCTTCATATCAGACTCCTCTATCCCTTCCAGCGCTTCCACATCCCCTTCCCTTTCCCCCTTCTCACCACAGCTTCATGCCTCCTCCCTATTCAACCTTCAACAACCCTCTTCCACCCAATCTTTTACCTGCATGTGGGCAAACTGCGGTTCTGCCTTTAGCTGTCTCTCGGATCTCGTGGGTCACGTCAATCTCCAACATCTCTGTCTTATGGATGCTCCAAATCACTCTGCCCCATCTGTTCAACCACACCAAGACCCAAATCTCTCCTGTCACTGGGGTGACTGTGCAATGTTCCCGTCTCCTTCCTCTATTCCAAGCTCCTCGTCCGTACTTTCGGATGACGACGTTATCAACGTCCTCGCAACACACCTCATGCAGGACCACCTTGGTCTCTATCCCCACACCCCCTCTACTCCTCTTCTGATGCTATCCACGGCACAAGACACCCCCGACACTGTCCATCCATCACCCGTCACGCCTGATCCGCCCTTACATGATTGTTCGGGCACTCATGTCTGCAAGTGGAAAGGATGCACCGAAATATTTTCTTCATGCGATGATCTCACGACTCACATCGCATCCGTCCACATCGGAGGTGGAAGGGCTCATTACGAATGTTTCTGGGAGGGCTGCAATAGGTTCGGCACCAACCGCTTTTCTAGCAAGCAAAAGATTTCCCGACATATCCAGGTTCGTATGACACCCCGTTTCGTCACAATCCGCTCACGACACACAAACTAGTCGCACACCGGCCACCGCCCCTTTCAATGTCATGTATGCAGCCAAAGTTTCTCCGAGGCCGCCACTCTTCAACAGCACATGCGTCGTCATACACAAGAGAGTACGTCGTTTCTCATGTAATTCTAGATTCCAGTACCGACAGATTGCAGGGCCGTACGTTTGTGATTTTCCCGGGTGTGGAAAATCCTTTGCCATCACGGGCGCCCTGACTATTCACAAGCGCACTCACAACGGGTTGCGACCGTTCAAGTGTAAATTTTGCGACAAGTAAGTATCTGAGCATCCGTAAACCCCTTTCTCCTCTGAGAGCCGATTTCCAGAGCCTTTTCAGAGTCTTCTAATTTATCAAAACATGTGAGTCAATATGCTTGCTATGCTAAGCTATTTATCCCGTCTCACTCGTTCTGTCAAAAGGTTCGGACGCATACTGGTGCACGTCCGTACGTATGTCCTGAGGACGAGTGCAGAAAGGCTTTCGCTAGACCGGATCAACTGGCAAGACACATGAATGTTCACCGAAAAAAAGATACCAGGGGATAATCAATCTACGCGCAGTTACACATCTAGTCTAGAGTATATGGACTTAATATGAATATCACGTTTGCGATCATACAAATACATAACAAAGAGCAGAACATGCGCGGTATAGGACTTGGAGCAGGAAAGAGAAAGACGAGAAAAGTTGTTAAATGACGAATAGAGATATTCTCACCGCTGTCCATCTAATGATATTTTATCGATTCCGCGGGTGATATCGACTTGGCCGTCACCTTCAGGATCTTCTGGTTGTAACTCGGGCGCTTCTTTCAGCGGGGTTCCCTGAGCAGAGGGGAGTGGTGGTGACACAATGAACTGGGGTGCGAGTCCGAGGGTCCTCTTCGTGGGTATGACGCGGCCTAAAAACACACGAAAAAAAATGAGAACGAAAAAGCCGAAAGCGACAAAAATAAAGGAGGGTGAGATACGTACCCAGTTTCTTGATATGATCGTACCCCTTCAACCTCGTCCTGTCGAATTCGGGGTCGACGGAGGAGCCTTCCTCGAGCACGACATAGTCGATGCGTTTGGCGATAAGGAAAGCGTCCGTGAGCGTCCACGGCGCGTCGAGCACGATCTCGTCGACCCAGCGGCAGTGTCGGAGGAGCTCGCAGCGTTCTAAGTGGGGGAATCTAGGCTGCGGCGCGTCGTGCTGCCGACACGATTCGTCCGAGAAGACGCCCACCATGAGGTGTACCGAGGGAAAGGCGAGCTTGCCTTGGCGCAGCTGGAGCATGTGTCTGTGCGTCGGGGACGTGTTAGTGGTGGACGCGGGCTACACATCGTGTGGGTCGATGTGCGAGGGCTGAGACGATTCAGAACGCACCTAGCTGTCAATACGTCAAATACGCCGTCAACGTAGACGCGGAGAGTTCGGTGATCGAGTGGGTAGCTGCTGCCGTTCCGTCCACTGGCAGCAGCAGAGGAGTCGATCACGGCGCGGACCCAGGACTGGATGTCGGCGGGGGAGAGGGACACGGTACTGAGGGCTTCGCGGGCAGCTTCGGTGGGTGGAATTTCGCGCACGCCATGGGCACTGGCGATGTGGCCAAAGTCTGCGATGCTGGACTCGAGAGAGCGTTGACCTGGATTGGAGATGACATCGTAGTCTTCGTCGCTGAGGACGGAGGAGGTGTCCATTACGGGTCGTGGTAGTAACTAACTACAACGCAGGTAGTATCACTCCAGGCAGAAACGCGGGTCCTCCCTTGTTCGCCTCGTACCACGGCACGTCGTGCGCGATCAACACTTGCACCCTTGGGACACGTAGCAACGCTCTGACCCGCCCCAAGTTCTCCTCCGCAGCCTCCTTGTCCGCGTGCATGATGTACCGCACCTTCCCCGTCCCCGCGTCCATCTCGCACGCACATTCTTTTAGCCCCGTCACGATCCGCCAGTCGTGCGCAGAATCGCCGCCGAGGAGGATCCAGGAACCATCCGCGGACGTACGCGCGAGCACGTTGATATGTCCAGCGACGTGCCCTGTCACCCCGTTTCAACGTCTACCTTCTTTTTTTGCTTTAATTCGCTTACATACCTGGTGCGTCCACGACGTACAGACTCCCGTCCCCGAAAAAATCGAGTGCGTGCGGGTACGGTCCAATCGTCGTGTTCAGCTCGGATTTGGGCAAGAAACGCGCCCGCTCGATGGGGATGGCAGTCGACGAGAAGAGCGCGTCCGCGCGCTTGGGGTACCCGTTGGCCAGTAGCTCCCGACACCCTTCCCCCACGATGAACGTCGCCTTGGTGAACGGCGCGTGATCTCCGATGCTATGTTGTGACGAATAAATCAAACCGACTTGCGGACGGAACCATCATCACTCACTGGTCCCAATGGAGGTGGCTCACGATCACGGTGTCTACCTCGTCGGGCGGAACACCGCCCTTCTCGAGCGACTCTGCGACGTTTTGGTCTACCTTGGACGAGAATCCGAGGTCCTGGATGCGCTTCCGTGTTGCGGGTGGATATCCCTCCAAATCGCGGCGCGTGCCGAGATCAAACACCATCTGCAAGCCCGTCTTGGAGTGTCGCAGGTAAAATGCAAGGGACGGACATGACGCGGACGCTGGGTCCGCGCCTGCCACAAACTTGTCGATGGGAATACTTATGTTCCCAGCCTCGAGAGCGGACACATTCATGTACGCTTGGTCCGAAGCTGGCGGTGGGAGTTTGGCTTCGTTAGACATCGTCGTGTTAATAGTGAGCATGAGTCTCCTCTCTATACATATACCGGTCTCAGGCCGATGATTTCTAATGATGTTCATCGGACTCGGTTGTAGCCATTTCTGACAAATGTACGCTACGAAGATGACTCATCGACCCTGAATAGCTCAAGAGAGCGGCAGGATCTTTCCCGGAAAGAAAGCATCCCCGTCCTTGTTGGCACGATACCAGTCCGCGTCATGCGCAATCAGGACTTGCACTCTGGGGATATCCAATAACTTGCTGATCCTCCTAATTGAATCCTCTGCCACCTCCTTGTTCACGTGCATACACCGGACTGCCCCTCCATGGACAAAATCTGCGACCTGCCTTTCCCCTGTCAAGAGACAGAAATGGTGCGCGGCATCTCCGGCGAGATGGATCCATGCCCCGTCTGGAGAGGTGCGAGCGAGCACATTGATGTGTCCAGGCAGATGCCCTGCACTCCGCTCAATCAAAGTCCCATACGCAACCCAACCTTCCACATACCTGGCGTATCGACGACATACATGCTCCCATCCCCAAAGT